>PITA01020694.1:0-34332 GCA_004023965.1 Spilogale gracilis | reverse complement strand
ACAGGCTGGGCAGTAGCTGGCATTAGTTTCTGCTCAGTGTCTTGGTTTGGGTTTCTTAATGCACCCCAAACACGAACTTGTTATTTACTGAGTCATCCCAGGAGGTGCAAATGAGGGCAGCAGGAGAAGGGGAAATGGTAGGAGGAAGGAGTGCAGGGGAAGAGTAATGCCCTGGGGAGCTAGGGTATTTATCCCCTTATTCTCCTCCCTGCTGGTACAATCCCAGTGTTCCTAGCTGCCCTGCATGCTGGTTGGATGAGCTGGCATCGTTTGGGTGACAGAGAGAAGCTGTCGCGAGCCCGGAAACCATCCACTGCTCACACAGACGAACTTGGGTGCACGGAGGATCTGGAACATCCACTAGCCCTATTAAGCTTCCTTGAAAAAATTTGGGTAAACCTTGTCTTCTGATGACTGCTTTGAAGGTACTACAAAATTGGATGTTAGCATAACAAGGGCACTCATCTGAGCAACATCTATCTAGAAATTTGGAATAGAAGATCATTGTATCTCTGGCAAATTACAAATTGTTGACAAGTAGTGGGGTCTAGTGGTTAAGAGCGCCGGTTGAGGGGTCTGACCAGCTGTAAGTGCTGATGATGACATCTGCTACCTGTGTGACCCTGGGCCGGTGACTCAACCTTTCTAGTCTTACAGTCCCATATCCTCATCTATAACATGGAGGTAGTCAGAGTAGTATCTACTGCTAAGGGCTGTTGTGGGGAGCAACCAAGGTCCCGAATGTGAAGTTGTTAGCGCACTGAACAGCACTGAAATACATGTTCACTCTTACTATGATGACAAAATAACATCTTCTGCTACTTCTCAACTGAAATGCACAGTGGAGGAACTGTTGTGAGGAAGTGGTGCTATGATCAAAAGTATATTTTTAACCAGTCACGAAAAGACAAAGGCTGCATGATTCTGCCCATATAAGGTGTCGAAGGTAGAGAAATTCATGGAAGCATAAAGTAGCATGGAGGTGGCCAGGGGCTAGGGAAAGGGGGAAATGGAAATTTGTTCAATGGATACAGTTTCAGATTTGCAAGCTCTAGAGATAAAAAAAGCTCTAGAGGTCTGTTGCACAAAAACGTGGATACGCTTAAATCCCCTGAACCATACAATTAAAAATGAACAAGACGCTCAACTTTATGTTGGATGTTTTTTGACCACAGTTAAAAATAAAATATTTTTTAAAAGCATATTGCAGATAAGTCCCATCAGTTAATACCTATGAAAGAATTCAGAGCCTGTATGTTGTAGTCATCTACATCAACATTGAAATCTGGAAGACATTTCAGATCACTCTTCTATTGAGAATGCATATCCCCCAAAATGCCATGTAAGTTATTCATCATGAGCACCCAAGGGAAGACTGTAGCCTGGAAGAGAGCTTTACTCCCTGCCAGAGATATCAAAGCAGTCGTTGCTAATATAAACACTGCCTCTAAGCAGCAGGCTTCCAATAAGGTCAGGAGGATACAAGAAAAACATCATTCAGGGGTTTTACAGATCAACACAGATAACTAACTCTGCCTTTGGCTCCATGGGGATAGATTCAATTTTATGACTGCAAATTCAAGGATGTGGAGAGCCAATTCTTTAGGAAGAAAAACTATTGTAAAAAAGAAGATGTTGTACAAATCAACCAGCATAACATTCAAGAGTTGCATTCTCCCTGCAGGTTCCAGGACAAGAAGCCTCACGATATCTAGAACACTAAAGAGTCTTAAGAAGGAAGTCAATGGTAGTCATGGCCCATTATTTACTAGTAATTCCCCCTAAAGGAATTTTCTCTTGGGGCTTTTTGCAACTAACATAGCCACAGAGATATCCTACAAAGGGACAGAACAAGCTCTGAAAAGTGTCACAGGGATGGTAATACTGGGCATCATCCCCTTCTCCCAGGTTCTGGTCCTTAGCTTCAGAATTTCAATTCATTTCCTCTCCAGTTCATCCGGATCTATGGACCAGACCCTGGGAAATGACTGTCCCTAGATAAAACCATCCTGTAAGCTCTTTTGTAAGTTGACCATTCAACTTCTCTGAGGTTGTCTTATATTAATCAAATTTATGAATGATAGTTATATAAATAAGAATTCCCATTTAATAACTTGTCTGGAATCCAGACTTTAATTTCTGATACCAGAGTCAAAATATTAATCAGAAGGTTAGAATTAGAAATAAAGAGAGTGAGATCATTTTAAGAAAGACCTCATGTGGGCCAGAAAGAAAGTCACTCTTATCTCCCAGTGGCTTATATGTCTCAGTGGTTTGACTTTCTGTTTTCACTGGCAGTCATAAGTTAACATGAACAAATTCTTGATCTCTATTATAATATCCTGTTGTTAAGCTCCAGTCAGATCATTTTCTTCTTAAACACCTTTGCCTAGATGAGGTTTATTGATTAGGCTCCAGTGTTCATAGCTACAATCCCTGCTTTCTTCTGATGACTCTGATGGAGGCTTTTGGGGCCTGGAGCTTACCCAAATTCCCTAGCCATGTATTTACTGGAAATCTCTTGGCTTATTTCTGCTGATCCCATCCAGGCCAACTGGTCTACTTTCACTTTTAGAGGGGAACACGTCCTCAGGATACCTCCCATAAGATTTTGAGACCATTTAAAGACCATTCTGAAGTTTGCAAAGACTTAACCCCAGAGCAAGAACAGCAAAGAAACTGGTATAGTCCTGAACTAAGAGGACTGGTTCTCTGTCCATGGCACTTCTGGCATTAGCAGGGTGTCTGAAGCACGATAGGCATTCGGTATGCCTGATATGTCTTTACTGCTGCTATCATATTCACAGAGCTCACAAAAATCCCCGTCCCCCATTAGTGCTACTCTATAATGATGTTCCCATTAGCCCATGGATGACAGAGCCTCGGGAGGCAGATCTCTCTAGCACAGTGTATAGTGCCTGGTATGTAGTAGGGGCTCAAGACATTTTCATCAGAAAGAAATTAGTATAATTGCCCTGGATTCAGTGGTGCCCCTGTTAAGGGAGGAGCCATCTGGAAGCAGCCTGACGGGGTGCTGCTAATTGAAGTTAGTTCTAATTCTGACTCTGTCATCTTACTAGGTATGTGATCCAAGATAAGTCATTTATCCATTCTGAGTTCTTTCCATTTCTGTATTTGTAAAATAGAAATGGTAGTACCTGATTTCATAAGGCAGTTGAGGAGAAAATGCAGATACAAAAAACGTGATGATACTTGGTAGAATGTAAAAACTCAGTGATTATAAGTTCTCTACCCTAATTGTCCTTTGGTATGCAATCTTTTCAGCTTTTCCATCCACTTGTTGGACCCCAATCTGCTGACTTAGCATTGGACTCCAATTTGGCATGTTACCCCTAGTCTCATTTCTCCTGCCCTGGCCTCTCTTTTAGACTCCTGAAGATTTTGAAGTCCTAAAGCCTGTCTTCTTATGGTGTTTCCTGCCCCAACTCTACCTACCCCTTCTTAGTACCTTGCTGATCTTGGTGATAGCAAGTGTAGAGACTTCTCCACTGGGTCCAGTTGTAGCAAAGCCCAGTGGAATTAGAAAAATCATTAATTTTAGAATTTTAGGATTATGTAAGTATATAATTTTAGAATTTTATGAATATCTAAAGTTCTATTTCTAGATATAAGACCTAAAGAATTTCTAATTTCATTTCAAAACATCAGATATCCAAGGTAAAGGAAAAAATTAAATTTGGAATGTCAAATGTCACCATTTGGACTGTCATGTCAATGCTATTGGTATTAATACCTCTCAAAATAAGGAAGAAATGAACCTAATGCAAAAACCAAAGCTGGAGTTCTAGGCTTTGCAATGCGACTGTGTGTTTGCAATACTTTTTTTTTTTTTTCTATAAAGGTAGGGCTTGAGCAGTCCCATCTACCTCCCCCATCACCTCAGTGTACTGGGTCTAGACTGGGATTCAGAGTGTAAGGAACTTTAGTCTTGTCCTAGAGTGGGAAAAGGAAGAGGGGTTGGGGGTAAGGAGCTATTCTGGTCCTGGTGTGGAACCAAGGATAATTCAAGGAGTAGCGGTATCCATGTGAGTAACAAAAGCTCAAATATGTCAAATTTCCATCTCAGCTAACAGAGCAGCAAGAGAGAAGAGGGAGTGTTAACTAAGGAAATAAGCCCACAGGGACTGAGGGTTTGAAGTAGAAGATAAAGGTAGAATTTGCCTCTCCCAGAGGCTGCAGGAACATTCCGAAGTCCCTCTCCATAGGCTCTCTATCTTGTCGGGAAAGGCATGCTAACATTCAATTGCCGGTGTGCCTGGGTGGCTTAGTTGATTAAGTGTCTGACTGTTGGTCTGGACTCAGGTCGTCTCAGGGTCTTGGGATCAAGCCCTGTGCTGGACTCTGCACACAGTGTGGTGTCTGCTTGAGTTTCTCTTGTCGCTGCCCTCTCTCTCACTCTCTCTCTCAAGTAAATAAATAAATAATTAAAAATTTTAAAAAAATATTTTATTTATTTATTTGACAGAGAGTGAGATCACAAGTAGGCAGAGAGGCAGGCAGAGAGAGAGAGAGGAGGAACCAGGCTCCCCACGGAGCAGAGAGCCCAACGCGGGCCTTGATCCCAGGACCCTGAGACCATGACCTGAGCTGAAGGCAGAGGCTTTAACCCACTGAGCCACCCAGGCACCCTTAAAAAAAATTTTTAAACGCAATTGTCTAGCACCCACTGCTACTCAAATATGCTATTGCCTTCATATTCTGTAGATGTGTAACAGGTTATCACAAGTTTAGAGGTTTAAAACAATACCCATTTGTTAGCTCCTAGTTCTGTAGGTCAAAAGTATGGCATAACATTGCTGGGTTCTCTGGTTAGGATCTCATAGAGCTAAAATCAATCAGCCAGACAGAGCTCCCATCTGGAAGCCCTAGGTAAAAATCTACTTTCAATTTCATTCTTTTTAATAGGTTCCATTTCTTATGGTTGTAGGACTGAGGTCCCCCATTCCTTGCTGGCTGTGAGCTGGGACTCATACATAGTTTCTAGGAGCTGCCTGCCATTCTGAGACCTGAATCCCTCCATCCTCAGGCCAGCACAGGCCTGTCCTTG
This sequence comes from Spilogale gracilis, assembly GCA_004023965.1. NCBI lineage: Eukaryota > Metazoa > Chordata > Mammalia > Carnivora > Mephitidae > Spilogale > Spilogale gracilis. The sequence goes on along the minus strand of PITA01020694.1, from coordinate 29,264 downwards.
GGATTCTTCTTGTGTTTTCAACCTCTGAATTATTTCAAGACCAGGGGGAAAAACTCTGCTTTTGCAGGGCTCATGTGACTATTTCAGTGCTACTTGGATAATCTCCCTTTGTGACAGTCAACTGTGCCATATAACATAACCTTATTATAGGAGTGAAATCCATCCTCTTCACAGTTCCAGAGACTACACAGCATGTGAACATTTAGGAAGGAATAAGAAATTTGGGAGACCACCTTAGAATTCTGCCCACCACAGCATTCCACAGATTTGCTTCATCAATAGGATACTTTCAGCTGTTATTGATTTATGAACCTGGGCCACAGTATACTTAACAGCTATATATGTGTTATCGGGGTAATACACTTTGCTGTTTTAAATTTGTTTTCACCACAAAATCCCAGCTGTCACTGAATGTATCTATTCCCTTTTGAGGGGTGATAAAGAAGATCCAAGCTGGGGCATTAGCCAAGTAAGCCAAATCAAGGACTCAGTTTCAAAGAGCTGGAAATAGCAGGTCATGCAGCTCAAGGCAGCCAGGAGCTAAGGGGATGAATCCCAGGCAAAGTTCCTAGGAAATACTGAAACCCAACCAGAAACCAGAATGCAGTGCCAATTCCAAAGAGCCAGAGACAGGGCCAACATTTGAGTTCAAAAAAGGGCAGGAGCTTGGTAGTATGGAAATGGGATAGAAGTAGGTTAGAAGCCAGTCACTGGGAGGGTCTTAGATGATTGCTTCAAATGCCACTGTGATGTCTGCCTGTCTGGGGGAGTCAACGTGGGAACATAGACATCCTTTACCTTTTCATGAAGGAAAAGGTTACCTCCGCAGTAGATCTCTAAATGTATCATCAAAGGAACATTTGAAGTTACTGAGGGACAAGTTTCACAACAATATTGACTTATGCCTACTCTGGTCCTGTGAAGACAGCCAATCCTTCTGCAGTGTCCCAGCAAGTGTGTCAAGTGTGACAGCACATTTCCCCATGCCATTACTTCCCTTCACCATAGCTGAACTAGTCAAGCTCCATGTAAAGACAATCCTTCTCCTGTACTCAATCCCATCTGCCCTGATCTACCCCAGAAATTCTCTCCTCTTTCTCTTTCACCATCATTTTTCCTTCTTCTGGGTTCTTCTGCTGTTATCCTCCCTACTGAAAGACTTCTCTTGTTCCTTCCCAACCATGACCCATTGTTTTCTCCCCTTTGCAACAAAGCTCTTCAAGTTATTATTACTCACTGCCATCCACTGCCTTCCTCCAGGCCCTCTCTAACCCATCTACCAGGTTTTTATCCCACAACCCCACTGAAATTCCTCTTGTTCAGGTCACCAGGGGTCTCCATGTTACTTAAGCCAGTGGCCAGTTCTTGGTTCCTTTGACTTGTTGTCCCAGCAGCATTTGGCACCAAGGATCATTCTGTCCTGATGCACTTTCCTCACTAGCTTTCCAGGATTCCTCCTTTATTTGTTTCTCCTTTTGCCATCCTCATGGCTGCTGCTTCTTTTCCTTTGCTGGGTCTTGCTCTTCTCCAGAGCTTTTCCTGCCAGGATGCTCCCAGGCTCAACCTTGGGCTCTGTCGTAAATTCACACTCATTCCCTTATTGATTTACTCTGATCTCATGGCTTCACTCTCCATATGCTGATGGCTCCCAAAGCATATTTCCAGAGATTTATTATGACAAATGTCTACTTAATTTCACTACTTGGATATCTAATAAAGACATCCCAATTGAAATGTCCAAAAATGAACTCCTCATCTTTACCACAGAACCAGCTCCTCCTCAGTCTTTCCCATCTTAGCTGGTAACAGACTCTCTTCTTTCACTCCTCATATCTGATTATTAAGAAAATGTTTTGGTTTTTATCTTCAGAAAATACCCAGATACTGACCACTTCCCACCACCCTCATGGCTACCACCAAAGTTGTGGTATTACCCGTTCTTGCCTGAATTACTCAACAGCCTCCAGACTTATCTCACTGCTTCTGCTTTTGCTCCCCTTATAGTTTTTTCTCAACCTGGCAGCTGGAGTGTTCCTTTAAAAAACTAGGCTGGCTTAAGTCTTCCCTCTGCTCAAAACTCTGCAAAGACTTCCTCAAATGCTCATTGACATAAATGTTGAAATATGGAGATGAAAAATACAAAACAAAGTACATACCTTCATGGGGCTCGACCACAGGTGGTGACTTGAGCAGTCTGTCCATCCATTTCAACCAAGACATTACCTGGGTCACGGCTTCTCTACCTCTGCTCTGTTGACATCTTGTGTGGAGCAATTCTTTATTGTGAAGAAATGTTCTGTGCATTGTGGGACGTTTTGTAGCATCTCTGAACTCTACCTACTAGATGCCAGGAGCAGCCCTCAAGTTGTGACAATGAAAAATGTCTTTAGAGACAGGCCATCAAGAGAATGAAAAGGCATACCCCATACTGGGAGATAAAATTTACAAAAGACATAACTGATAAAGGACTGCTATCCAAAATATACAAAAAGCTCTTAAAACTCAACAATAGGAAACCAAACAACTCAATTAAAAAATAGGCTGAAGACCTGAATAGATACCTCATCAGAAAAGGTATACACATGGCAAATAAGCACATGAAAAGGTGCTCAATAGCATATTACATTGAATTGCAGTGAGATATTACCACAAACTTACTAAAATGGCCAAAATCCAAGGCACTGCCATTACTAAATGCTGTTGAGGATGTAGAGTAACAGGAATTTTCGTTCATTGATGGCAGGAATGGAAAATGATAGAGTCACTTTGGAAGACAGCTCGGCATTTTATTTTATTTCTTTTTGTTTTGTTTTTAAATTTTTTTTGTTTTACAAATCTGAACATACTCTTACATATAATCCAGCAATCATGCTCCTTGATATTTACCCAAAGTGGCTAAAAAGTTATGTTCACACAAAAACATGCACATGAATGTTTATAGCAGCTTAATTTATAATTGCCAAAACTTGCCACAACTTAGGTGGTCAAAGGACAGAATGACCATAGGATTGTGACCATATAGGACAGCAGAACATGAGGACTGAGTCATATTAGGTTGGGTCTTTCAATCAGAGTAGAGAAGTGGGAATTTAAACTGAGCATGATTGCAAGCCCTACCCAGTTGTCAGTAGAGGGATGACATAATTTTACTTTGAAAAATGAGGGATTTAAGTTGAAACCTTGATGTGCGGGTCAATTTTATGTCTTTACTTGGCTGAGCTATGGTGCCAAAGTGTCTAGTCAAACACTAGTCCAGATGTTGTTATGAAGGTATTTTGTAGATATGGTTAACATCTACAGTGAGTTGACTCTAAGTAAAGTAGATTGCCCTCCATAGAGTAGGTGGACCTCATCCAATCAGGTGAAAGCCTTAAGAGGAAAAACAGGTTTCCTGGAGATGAAGGAATTCTATCCTACGACTCTCACATGGAAATTTTGCCTAAATTTCTAGCCTGCTAGCATGTCCTGCCATTTTGGACTTGCCAACCCCCACAACTTCATGAGCCAATTCCTGAAATTAAATCTCTGTACATATACAGTTGACCCTTGAACAATGTGGGCTTTAAGGGCACTGAAGCTTCACAGCCAAATATCCATGTACAATTTTTGACACCCCAAAGTCAAAACTTAACTCCCACTGTTGACTGGAAGCTTTACCAATAACATAAACAGTAGATTAACACATATTTTGCATGTTTGTTTGTATTCTATACTGTATTCTTACAAGTAAGCTAGAGAAAAGAAAATGTTATTAAGAAAACCATAAGGAAGAAAAAGTACCTTTATAGTACTATACTATATTTACTGAAAAAAAATCCATGTCTAACTAGGCCCATGTAGTTAAAATCTGTATTGTCCAATGGTCAACTGTATATCTCTATATCTTTACATCTTTTCCCTCTTGGCTCTGTTTCTCTGATAAATCCTGACTGATAGACTTGGCTACAATGAAGTTGTGGCCAATGGTTCAATTTGAAAATGCCTTCAAGCACAAGGTGTAACAAGCTTTGTCAAGTCACCAAATTCAAACTTTTTTCTCAACAACTTGCATGGAAGCTGACATTGAAAGTTGTATTCTGGAAAGACATGGGGGATCTAATAATTGATGGCTAGAAGGATTATTTGACATTCGTAGAGTTGGTGAGATTTTGAGATCTAGCCATGCATCCTTGGGCCATGTCTCTCCTTCCTTCTCTGCTCTGAAGTGGAATGTTCTGTATTGAGTTGGGTCTAAGGGAAGCCAGCAGAAGTGCAGCACCATAGATTCATCCAACATCTAGTTATTTTATTTTATTATTTTTAAAAAATATTTTATTTATTTATCTGAGAGACAGTGAGATCACAAGTAGGCAGAGAGGTAGGCAGAGAGAGAGGAGGAAGCAGGCTCCCCACTGAGCAGAGACCTTGGTGCAGGCTTCGATCCCAGGACCCTGAGATCATGACCTGAGCCGAAGGGAGAGGCTTCAACCCACTGAGCCACCCAGGTGCCCCCAACATTGAATGGGTGGTTAGGCACAATTGTTTCTTATACTGGGTCTACATTTTCTATTAGGTGTGTAAACATTTATTCACCCATTCAGTAATGCAACATATAGCTTTGGTACCTGTTATTTTTTGGGTTCTATTCTAGAGTTTTCAAAGGTCACAGTGAATGAGAGTCTCTATCTTCATAAAACTTCATTCTAAGTGATGGTAGGTAAAGGGTAAGGATGATAGGTAGAAGACAGGTAACCCAAAATAATTAATAAAATGATTGCAATTTGTGGTAAGGGCTATAATGAAACCAAAAAAGAGCCTGGAATGGGAGTATTTAGAAAGAATGATCAGAGAAGTTGTCTTCCCTATATAAGAAGAAATCTAAAAATAAACAGAAGAAATTGTCTATCTGAAAGACTGAGAAAGCATTTCTGGCAAATGAAACAGGATTAGAAAGTCTCTAAAAAGGAAGCAGCTTATTATAGTGAAGGGTCTTGTGGAAATAAACAAAGACCAACCGAAGAGAACAAGCAAATATCATTTATTTCAAGTTTGCTATAGCAAGGGAATCAGGCATCGTCACTTATGGTTTCGCAGAGAGGCAAAGATTATCAATTATTAATAAATCCTAGTCATTTCAGTTCACTGTTGAAGGGTTTTTGTTTGGTTTCTTGGATCAGTTGTTAGAGATAGCAGTCTGACTTTCTTTAAGACTGACTCATAGAAGGCAGGCCAGCTTCCTAGGCCGGTTACTGTAGATAATGAGTTGATCTCCTGGGCTGGTTGTTGTAGGCTGTTGGTCAGAGTTCTATTTTTATATATGGCTTGTCTGTTGTCCATTTATATACTCAGTCTGTCAATATGAAAGCACACCAGTGTATTGGGCCATCTAGAGTGCTGGGAGAGGGGCATCCAATGAGATTGGAGAGGTGGCAGGACCCAGAACACACTGAGCCACCATGAATAAGGAGCTGGATTTCCTTCTAATGTAAAGAGAACAATTGAAGAGTTTTAAGTAAAGGAGTGAGGTGATTGGATGAATGTTTTTAAAGAAACACTTTGGCTGCAATTTGCTTAATAGATTTTAGAGGGATAATTGTAGAGAATAGTTAAGAGGCTGCTATAAGAATTCAGGTATAAGGTAATGGTGACTTAGTCTCTAATGATAGTACTTTCAGCTGCATAAATAATTTGTGCCCAGAAATCTTTTCTGAACTGCAGTTATCATTTACATATAATTTAGCTATTCATATCTCTCCAATAGGGAGTTATTGAGCTAAACTAAGACAGAGGATTAGGTTGACTTGAGAGTTATATATTTTACTATAGGTTAAAGAGTTGGCATTGTAATCTACACATAAATCTGTCATGGGTTTATTCAGTACGAGTCAGTTGCTAATCACTGTGGATGCACTGAAAAATTATTTCTAGACCCAATAAGTGAAGAGCAAACATGGTGGCCCTGTTGACTTCTAACACACCGTGTATCTGGGAAGCCATATTACCTCCTTAGGGGGCCCTGTACTATTCCTATGTTGTTTCAGTCTTTAAATCACATAAATAATAGCTATTCTTATTAATCTTTATCTCATTAGGCATCTGTCCTATCAAAATATTTCTGAATGTGATTATGCTGGGTTGTTTACCTCTTCATTTACTGAATGCCTACTGCATGCTAGGTACTAGGTGGGCACTGGGAATTTAGGAGAAAAAGATAGACATAGAACTTGCCCTCCTGGGATCTATATGGTGGGAGAGAGGATACAGGTATACACTAAGATTATTATATAATTACACGTTAATATGTAATTACACTATAAAAGTCAAGGTCAGAGACCAAAATGGTGGATATAAGGGCTACTTTAGATTGTGTAGTCAGGGAAGCATCTATTGGTAAATATCACGTGAGTTGAGGCTTGGATAATGAGAAAGACTCAATCAGGCAAAAATTTAGGGAAAGTGAGTATGACGGCCCTGGGGAGGGATGCAAGGAGATAAAGGAAGCAAAACTGGCTTAGTGAACAGGAAGAATGAGGATGGAGAAGAGGAAGAGGGAGGGTATGGCAAGTCTCTGCTGTCTTCAAGGTCACTGCAGGGCAGCCCTGGAAGGTAAGGACTCTCAAACAGAAAAGGACAGGACTACTTAAGAGTGTAAAAATCACCCTGGTTGTTATATGAATGTGTTAGGACAAGTGGGTGGGCTGGAAGAATTAGGAGTTCATTGTGGTTGTTCTGGTAAGATGAGACAGTGATGATACCGGGCTGGAGGCATTGAAGGTAGAATGCAGTGGAAAGATTTGAAAGATACTATGATAGTTGGATTGATGGAATAATTTTTCTTGTAATAATGGATGGGATGTAGAAGTGAGGGAAGGGAAATATAAAAAATGACTTCCAGTTTCTGGTTTGAACAACTGGCAGATGGCTGGGAAATTATGTGTGTCTATATTTCCTCCATCAGGTTATTTAGGTTATCAGAATTCAAATACTTGTTTTAAATTGGTATGACTCTTTGTTTTAGCTTTCATTTACTGCTTCTTGACTATCTCTTCGAGCTTTGTGTTGGCGTTGTAGTCATCCTCTCTAGTTTTAACATTACCTAGCAGTTTCTCCACACCTGGCTTTATAGACCTCACCTCTGCTTTTCTTCTCTATTTACCCTAACATGTATTTCCATTAAGTACAATGTATTCAGATGGGAAAATTAATTTTTCTGTTTCCTTTCTGATTGAGTGATCTCTAGGAGTCAGGCACACATTGTCCCCCAGCACACACTGTAAAAATAACTAGGCTGTTAACCAGAGCTGGGTAGAACCCTGGGTGCTCTCTCCCTATCTTACCCTCCAAATAAAGATGTATTTTATTTGATCTATAGTTCAATGAGTTGTGCTTGGAATGAAATCATTCACATTCTCGAGCTTTACCAAGAAAATCTATCACTTAGTTTAATCTAAGAAATACATATTTTTGGTTCCATATTCTACTTTTAGCCCATTTTTTTCTTCTTAAGTGTGACCTTAAAAGTTGGACAAAATAACTATATTTACATGAGCTGCTCTAAATCATGAGGAATCTTATCTTTTCACTTTACATTTTTAGCTACATGTGTCATGAATGAATAGATTCCCAATGTAAAAATTCAAACCAAGAATTATAGGAAACAAATACAGAGTAAAATATGTAACTTCTCTCTCATCTTCTTATATGTGTGCATATATATCATATTATGTACATAAAATCATACTATATCAATTGATATGCAACTTGCTTGTCATAAAATGTCCCCAAGACCTTTCCATATTTAGAGGTAAACACTATCTCATTCTTTTTTAATAATTGGAGAGCATTTCAATGTCTGAGTGTTCTATAATTTTGTTACCCTTTCCTGTTTTAAAAGAGTATTGAGGTTTTTTCCCTAATACTTTGTTGTTGCAAACAATTCAAATGGTCTTTCCTTTACATGCTTCCTGTGTACATATTTAAGTATTTTTGAGAGATTCATAGAAAGTAAATTGTCAAATCAAAAGATAAGTGCATTTCATTACATTTTATGTGAGTTCTTTACTTCTTATCTATCTAACCATCAACATTGGACATCAGCCATCTTGAAAAATTTTTGCCAGTTTGGTGAAAGTATAAAGTTGTTGTTTTAATTCGTATGTATTTTTTTCATGAGGGAATTGACCACATATCTTTGCCATTATCCTTTTTGTGTGTGTGCAAAAATTTTTACATTTTATGAAATTAAGAATTTCATTTTTTCCTTATGGAAGATTTCCTTATGGTAGATTTTCTATCTTATGTGGAAAGGTCTTTCCCAACCCAAGATTATAAAAACTATTCTTCTGTATTTTATTTTACCATTTTTATAGATTAAAAACTACTTATTACATTAGAAATCTGCTTTTTGTAAATGGAGTTGGTTAGTGATGTAATTCCTGTTTCTCAAACATTCAGTCATTTAAAAACAATAAGGAAACATAAGCCTTAAATGACACTTTAGACCAGATGGACTTATTAGATATATACAGAACATTTGATCCAAAAGCAGAATACATTCTTCTGAAGTGCACATGGAATATTCTCCAAGATAGAACACATGTTAGGCCACAAAATAAGTTTCAAAAATTTCAAAAAAGAGTAAAATCATAAATAGCATCTTTTCTGATCACAATGAAACTAGAAATGAATTACAAGAAGAAAACTGGGAAAACATGGAGATTAAACAATATGCTACTGAACAACCAATGGATCATTGAGGAAATCAAGGAAAAATAAAAAAAATTCCCAGAAACAAATGAAAATAGAAATACGACATATCAAAATCTATGGCATAGAGCAACAGTGGTTCTAAGATCTAAGGTAATAACAATAAAAGCTTCTTCAAGAAACAAGAAAGATATTAAATAAGCAATCCAATTATACATCTAAAGGACCCACAACAACAAAAAAGAATAAATGAAACCCAAAGTTAGTAGAAGGAAGGAAATAATAAATATCAGAGAAGAAATAAATGAAATAGAAAAATCAATGAAACTAGGAGCTGGTTTGTTGGAAAGATAACCAAAATGAGCAAACCTTTAGTTAGACTCACCAAGGAAAAAAGGGATGGGATTCACAACACACACACACACACACAAAACCCTCACACTTATACGGTCAATTACTTCATGATAAAGGAGTTAAGAACATACAATGGGAAATGTATAGTATCTTTAGTAAGTGGTTAGTTACATGCAAAAGAATGAGACTGGACCACTATCTTATACAGATACTAAAAAAAGGACTGAAATGGATTAGAGAATTTAAGAACTGAAACCCTAAAACTCCTAAAAGAAAACCTAAGCAGTAAACTCCCTGACATGAGTCCTAATGATGTTTTTTGGATCTGACTGTAAAGGCCAGGGCAACAAAAACAAAAATGAATAAACATGACCACATCAAACTAAAAAGCTACTGCTGGTGAAGGAAACCATCAACAAAGTGAAAAGACAACTACTGAATGGGAGAAGGTATTTACAGATCACATACCTGCTAATGGGTTAATATCCTAAATATACTAAGAACTCATACAACTCAATAGCAAAATAACAAATGATCTGATTTAAAACATGAGCAGAGGATCTGAATTGACATTTTCCCAAAGAAGACACACAGATAGATGGTCAACAGACACACCCAGAGACGCTCAACATCACTAATAGTCAAGGAAATGCAAATCAAAACCACAAGGAGATAATCACCTCTCACCCGTCAGAACAGTTAGTATCAAAAAGACAAAAAATAACAAGTGTTGTTGAGGATGTAGTGCGCTGTTGGTGAGAATGAAAACTGGTACTCCCACCAGAGGAAACAGTATGGAGGTTTTTCAAAAAATTAAAGATCCAAAGTAAATGAAAGCATTCATTTGAAAAGATATATTTGCCCCGGGGCACCTGGGTGGCTCAGTTGGTTAAGCGACTGCCTTCCGCTCAGGTCATGATCCTGGAGACCCAGGATCGAGTCCCACATTGAGCTCCCTGCTCAGAAGGTAGCCTTCTTCTCCCTCTCCCACTCCTCCTGCTTGTGTTCCCTCTCTGGCTGTGTTTCTCTCTGACAAATAAATAAAAATCTTTTAAAAAAAAGATATATATGCCCCTATGTTCATTGCAACATTATTTACAATAGCCAAGAAATGGAAACTACCTAAGTGTTTATCAGTAGCTGAATTAATAAAGAAGTAATTGAATATTACTTAGTGGCATATATATATATGATGGAATATTAGCCACAAAAATAATGAAATCTTGCCATTTGCAACAACACAGATGGACCATCAGAGTATTATGCTAAGTCAAACCAAGAAAGGCAAGTATCTTCACATTTCACTCATAACTGAAATCCAAGAAAACAAAACAAATAAAACAAAACCAAGACTCATAGAACAGAGTGGTGGGTGCCACAGGAAAGGGAGGTAAGGGGGTATAAGTGGGTGAAGGGGATCCAGAAGTACAAACTTCCAGTTGTAAAATAAATAAACTGTAAGGATGCATGTACAGCATGAGGACTAGAGTCAGCAATGTTGTATTAACTTTATACGGTGATAGATGACAACAGACTCCATGTGGTGATCATGTTTCAATGCTGTAAGTGTTGAATCACTATGTTGTGCTTATGCAACTCATATTATATTGTATGTCAGTTATGTCAATAGAACCCCCAAAACCCCATGTAGGCATGTAAATAATTGTTGAATGAATAAATAAGCTTAATGATCCCAAAGTCATTTATTGACTAGTTAACTTAATTTTACTAGATTAAAATATATTAGTATCCTACTCTAAATTTTCCTAGATAGATAAATCTATTTCTGGTCTTTTTCTCACTCATTCCATTGACTACTTGTGTTCTTATCACACCGCTTTAATTACTGTAGATTTAAAGTGTGTTTTAAAAAAATGTTTATTTGTTTGTTTGTTTGTTTATTTATTTATTTATGTATTTATAGAACAAGCAAGAGGGGCAGAGAGGGGGGGAGAGAGAATCCCAAGGAGACTCCATGCTGATTGCAGAACCCCATATGGGACTCAATCCAACAACACTAAGATCATGACCCCAGCTGAAGCCAAGAGTCGCTCACTTAACCAGCTGTGCCACCCAGGCACCCCTAAAGTGCATTTTAATATTTTTTCGAGCAAGTTGTTAAAATTTCCTTAGAGACTCTCACATATTTTATCTTCTAGATGAGCATTAGGATTAATTTATGATACCTTATAAAATTCTGTTGGGATTTTTATATTAGAAATATATGGACTTCACAGATTAATTTGAAATATGTTCCTTCTTTATTATTTTTGTCAGAAAAATACCATCATTATAATTATAGATGTTCAGTCCTCATTTCTGGAAAAATAAAGATTCTTGTTTTAATAGTAGTTATTAAGGATTTCTTGAAAAAACTGGAAATGTTTGTGTGTGTGTGTGTGTGTGTGTGTGTGTGTGTGTGTGTGTGTGTGTGTATGCATGTACTGTGCGTCCTTAGACATCTGTTAGCCTGGTGCTTGGTACAGAAAAGTCATTCAATGGGTATCTGTTAAATGAATGTCATTATATTTAAAATCTGTAAGTTATGATAAATATATCCTTTTCCTAGTTTTAAAAATTAGAATATTTCAGACTTACAGAAAAGTTGTGAAGAGGTCCTGTATCCTTTCACCTAGCTTCTATAAATAACTTACATAACCATAGCACAATCAGTGAAAGGAAGAAATCAGAATTGATATCATGTAATGAACTACATCATAATCCTTGTTCAAATGTCATTTTTTCACTGACATTTCTCATCTAGGATTCAGTCCTTAAACCCACATGGTATTTAATGGTCATGTCTCCTTCTTCTCCTTCAATCTCCTTTTTTTTGGTCCTCACAACCATGACCCTTTTGGAGGACAGTGGTCGGCTATTATAAATAATATATTTTCAGTGGAGGAAACTGAGATTCTGTGTTTTTGGTGAGAAGGCGGAAGTGATGTTGTGGCCTTCCCAATGTATCATGTCAGGGAACCCATCATGTCAATGTATCCTATTGCTGAGGATGTTAACTTTGACCAGTTGATAAGATGTATCTGCCGATTTCCCCATGGTAAAATTAAGATTTTTCCTATTTTAATTAGTAATTATCTTGTTGGGAGATGTCTTAAGGCTGTACAGTTTCTCATCATGGTTTTGCCCACTGGTTTTAGCGTCTTTCCATGGCTTTTGTGTACCTGAAATGGATGTTTCTCTCTTCCTTGTTTCTTTTATATTTATTATTGGAATTCTATTGTAAAGAAGAGTAGTCTCCACCCCCTACTGATTGATAGATTGATAGAAATCTGGACTTGTGGATATTTCTTTTATTCTATAGGTTATAATCTTATGCTGTAGCTTATTTTTTCAATCAAATGATTCCAGGTTTGGACATTGGGAAGCTCTTCCAAATAGGTTCAAGGGTTCTTTTGACATAGCCCCATCGTTTTCAAACAAGTCTTTACTTTTTGGTACCACAGAATGTTCCGGGCTTGTGTTGTATGTTCCCTATCACAGTCCAGAAATCAACACATTCTCCAAGGAGCCTTGGCTCCTTTTTACTGTAGAACAGTATTTTGAACTAGTATCTGTGCTCTAGGTGTGCTAATTGCTACAGGCTTATCATTGCTTCTAGGTCCTCTCAGCAGACCAAGCAGAGAATATATGTCTTTATAGTAACCCAGGTATACATCTGCATTTCTGTCCATTTGTCTGTATATCTATTAAAAACCATGAATTTGTACTAATACCTTTAGTTTCAATACAATACCAAAGTTTATTCTCTTGTCCCCCTTTCCCTATTTATATCATTTTCTTCCCCAGAAAGGAAAACTTAGCTCTCACTATCCACAATATAATTTAAGTATTTGTACAATCCTAGTATAAACATAAGTAATACTGTGAACTTTCTCAGTTAGAAAACGCTCAGATATTACTTGGTATTTAATTCCCTCATTTTAAAGTGAGAAAACCCAGGCCCCTAGAGATGAATTTGCCAAAGGGAAGAAGCACATTACTAGAAGAAGAGAATTATAAATGTCAGAATTTTAAATTTTAACACTGTGTATATTTTGCAGGAGGGTGAAGAAAGGACAGGAAATGCAATGTCAGGTAACTGCTAAAAACCATTAATTCATACCCTCCCCCCCACGATCGCTATATGAAGGAGAGCATTCTGGCTAAAAAAGTGAGACATTTGGTCAGTGTGACTTGTGTATATAACATGGCCAAATGCCAGAAAAATTAAGAACACCACTCATGTGATGTTGAGACGGCCAGAAAAGAGAAGAACCAAGTGTTCCATTACTGTGTCAAATTTCTACAATTAAGGATACAGTCAAATCCTCTGAGGTCATTAAAGTTTATAGATCTTGTTATATGAAGTAGACATAAAGGATTTTATTCCTTTTCTCTGTCATAAGTACCATCAACCTCTTATCTTTTTTTGTGACTGAGTTTCAGTCACGGGGGCTGATATTTCTAAAGTTGAGATGAACAGAATATTAAGTATCCTGGGAAAATGCTTACTTTTTGAGCCTGAAAAATTTATAATTATATACCATAGGTTTTCACACTGATTGTTAAACCCCTTTCATGTTTAGTCTTCTCTGTGCTAAGGAGATTTGGGATCTCCTTTTTTTTTTTTTAAGATTATTTATTTATTTATTTATTTGACCAAGAGAAACACAGCTAGAGAGGGAACACAGCACGGGGAGTGAGAGAGAGGGAAGCAGGTTTCCAACTGAGCAGGGAGCCCAATGCAGGGTTTGATTGCAGGACTCCAGGATCATGACCTGAACTGAAGGCAGACGCTTAATGACTGAGCCACCTGGGCACCCCTGGGATCTCTGTTTTAACAATGTTTTGAGTTCTTGATTTTCTTCTAATGGCCTAATGCTGGACTAGACAAGAGGAAGAGTTTGCTCTTGTTGCCAAGACAGATATGCCCAGAGTATCTGGGAATTGTAACTTCTTTTGGAGCTTCTTTTTTGGTAAATAATGTCACATGTGATGGTCAAGGTCTAAAGTTTCTTACCAGTATGATATATATATCTTGGATTATATATATTTTGTAGTGTGTGTGTGTGTGTGTGTGTGTGTGTGTGTGTGTGTGTGTGTGTATGTATCTTGGGTTAAAAATCCAACTTCTACATATAATGTTAATTCTATGGAAAAAACAAATTGCAAGCAATCAACTTGAAACTCAACTCATGGGCTAGGGACACTCAGTTTAGTTCTTGTGTCTGCAATAGGATAATATAGTTGAGAACTAAGATTTGTTTGTTCCCAAGTCTTCACTCAGACTCCCCAAACAGTTCATGCTTGCCTTGGCTCATACAAGCGCTAAGAAATGGCAGATTGGGTCACTGTCTTGGACTTTGAGGAAGATTGGCAAAGCTGCTGAGTGGGTTCTGATTCTTCTTCTCTGAGTGGGAGAGAAGCATAGGGACCCAAGTGAAGTGAGAGACTTCATACAGCCACACTAATCTCACAGATCACCTTTAGTTTCTTCAAAGTAACCACTTGCCCCCAGTTTCAGAATTCCATAGTTCTGAAAACTCCCTTCTGAAAATTTTCTCCTTCCATCTTCACTTGAACTTCATGTCTTTTACAATGAAATATTTAAATGGAGATAAGTCTATATAGAGGATTATAACCAAGATCACATTCTGGGGACATGAATTTGTCACAAATCTTTATTCTTATTCAAGACATTTATGGACATTAAATTAGAGATTTGGGAAATATTATCTTGTAGTCTGTGATTTAAGGAATTGAAAATTATTTTCGAGTTGTTTGATTGAAAATGAAATCTGTGAAATTGCCATCTTACAAAATGTTGAGGTGTTTATAGCTTAAATAATCATGAAATAAAAATTTTTACCACTGAATGAGTAGTAGCCTCCTTTAAAAAGATCTTCATATTGTAGAAGGTGTTACAATAAATCTATTTCAGAAAATATAGTAATTTTTCATGTTTGGAATTTTACTGAACTTTTCTTTCTTATTTATTATAGAGGGCAAACAATATTTCTCAGAAGACTCTTTTCTTTCCAAAAAAGTCAAAATGTTTAAAACAATAGAAAAAAGCTTGAGACAAAAAACAGATACTGTTATTTTGAGGACCAAACCAAGAGTTGTGATGGAGTGGTAACAAATTGATTAAAACACATATATTTGCAATGATAATAAAATGAACAGAAAAATGCCTCTCTCTCTTTTTAAAAGATTTTATTTATTTATTTGACAGAGAGAAACACAGCTAGAGAGGGAACACAAGCAGGGGGAGTGAGAGAGGGAGAAGCAGGCTTCTCATTGAGCAGGGAGCCTGATGAGGGGCTCATTCCCAGGACTCTGGGATCTTGACCTGAGCAGAAGGCAGTTGCTTAACCAACTAGGCTACCCAGGCACCCTGAAAATTGTCTTTTAAATAGATTACATTTTCTCTTCTCATATCTATCAAGATGATAAAGTTTCTCTTTAAATTTTCAGGGACCCCTATTACTTAAACTGTTTCCATACTCGCATTAACATCAATGGGTCTTATGGTGAGAAAAGAACGGTCCCCAAAGGGTGTCTAAGTGACATACTGAAATGGGTGCTATTGGGGTGCCTGGGTGGCTCAGTCAATTAAACATCCTACTCTTGATTTCATCTGATCATGATCTTAGGGTCATGAGATCAAACTCTCCACTGGGCTCTGCACTCAGGGAGGAGTCTTCTTGTGATTCTCTTTCTCCCTCTCCCTCGGCCTCTCCCCCACCATGGCCACACATGTGTGTGTGCTATCTTTCTCTCTCTCAAATAAATAAATAAATAAATCTTTAAAAAAATAAATGGGCTCTGTAATTTTTACTCCATTACTAATCTAATTTTGATTCATTTCATATTTGAAACATGGAATTAAGTTATGGTAAAAACATCTGTAAAATCAGTCTACCAGTCAATGACAAGTATAGACCCTTAAAAGAGCAGGAGGTGATAGACCACAATCAATTGAAAATTTTCAGGAGGGAGGGGTGCCTGTGTGGCTCAGTTGGGTGAGCTTCTGATCGCTGGCTTTAGCTCAGGTCATGACCTCAGTGTCAGGCTCTGTGCTCAGTGTGGAGTCTGCTTCAGGTTCTCTCTCTCCCTCTGTCCCTTCCCCCTCAAAAAACAAATGAAGAAATCGTAAAAAAAAAAAAAAGGCAATGTTTAGGAGGGGAACATGGATAGTATTTCAAGTTCTGAAAGGAAAAAGAAAAATATACCCAATAATTAAAATCATGGAGATGAGAAGTCAGGTGAGCTTTCTACCTTTTTTTACCATCTGAACTTATTTAAAATGTTTCCTAGAAAATTGTTTTCTGACACAGGCTCAAGTGACTGAGCCTTATCCAATTTATATTAAAAAGGACTTTCCAAGATTCTAGCATATTTCAAATTAAATGTAGCTCACAATCATCATTTCTCCATATTTTAAAATGGTGCTTCCCACAAATATGAATAAAAATACAGGGCTAAAACTATGAGAAGTCATTCCTGAATCTGTAGCTGTATTCTTGGGAGTTCAAAAGCTTTTTTTTTTAATAAGTATCACATTTTTATGTGTGTGCATTTAAGTGATACTGTAAAAAATGACTGCTCAAAAATATTTGGATGACTTTTTTTTATAACCAAACTTCCTATGTTAACATAGTGTTTCTACTTATATTTAGGATCACATTAGAGCCAAGTAGTTCTTCTTTGATCATAAAAAGCAACTGAGTAGAGGCAGCAGATGATGCATTCAGGGCAAATAAAGTCCAAGTCATACATGGCAAGGTTTCCTGAGAATTGGAGCTGGGGCTGTCATCCCTGATCCTTGGCTGCAAAGCAAGTGAAACTCAAGAGCTTCTTGCATCTTCTTGCGGAGGAAGCACCTGAAAGCCCAATTAAAATAGCAGTAATGGAGTTCAGATAACAGAGTTCTCCATCTTCAACAACAGACCATGCAGGGCCCACATGGAAGGGAAGTTCTCTCAACAAACTTTGGAAAATTAGATGGATTGAGTTGAGTGATGATGGAAAGTGTAAGAAGCTATAGCCTCAAATACATGCAGATCAGCTGTCCCATTTGCTTGGAACCGTCCTGGTTTTAGGGCTGAAAATCCCATGTCCCACGAAACCCCTCAACCCCATACAAACTGAGATGGCTCATCACCCTAGCTTGAAAGCATGAGGTATCATAGTAAAATTCATATGTAGACTGACCTGCTTTCCTGTTTCCTCCCTCCACAATTGTGCATTTAAAACAAGAGAAAAGAAATATGCTAAACTGTGCTGATCTCTGATTATCAGATGTTTTGGTAATTTTAATTGATTTTATGACTTTTGGTGTTTTATAATTAAACTAATTAAAAGATGTAATTTTTATGATATAAACTGTACTTATGCTTATATAATAAATAGAAGTATATGATTATGTTCATTTTAATTATTTATGCAATACGTATTTTTACATCAAATATAAGAAAATTATTTATGAATATATCATCATAAAAGATAAAAGTATCAAAGATTTCGTAATCAGGGAAGAAGGCAATCCTGGGCCATAGCAGTTAATCATACAGTCCTGTTACAAATAAGGATTTAACGAAACAGCCTGCAACCTAACAAAAGCATTTCAATTTTAATTTTATTGATGTTGTATTTTTTCTTTGTATTTAATTACTATTTTTTCTAGTTTTATAGATGAATTCAAGAAATATAGTTTAATTCAAGGTTTATATGTACATTTATGTCTACATATAATTAAATAACATGAGAAAAGAATTTAAGTATATTCGGAAGCATGCGAGATTGAGTTTTTTGAAAAGGAGTTTGTATATTCCTTTGTGTGTGTGTGTGTGTGCTACAGACATTAATTTTTATTTATAATGATGTATTGCAACCATAATGTAACTAATTTACAAAGTTATATATTTTGCCAATTTAAATGCTTTTTTAAAATTTTTTTTAATTTTTTTTTTTGTTGTTACTTAAATTTTTTTTCGGTGTTCCAATTCATTCTCCATTCCCCACACCCAGTGCTCCACGCTTTAGGTGTCCCCAGTAGCCACCACCAGGTTCTCCCATCCCCCCACCCCCTCCCTCCAAGTCCCTCAGTTTGTTTCTGAGTCCAAAGTCTCTCTTGTTTTGTTTCTCTCCCTGAATTACCCTACTTCCTATTTACTTTCCTTCTCCTACTATCCTCCATATTACCCCTTATGCACCGCACGTAAGTGAAACCATGTGATACTTGACTTTCTCTACTTGGCTTATTTCACTCAGCATAATCTCTTCCTATCCAGTCCATGTTGCTATACAAGTTCGATATTCATTGTTTCTGATGGAGGCACAGTATTCCATTGTATATATGTACTACATCTTCTTTATCCATTCATCTGTTGAAGGGCACCTTGGCTCTTTCCACAGTTTGGCGATTGTGGCCATTGCTGCTATGAACATTACGGTACATATGGCCCTTCTTTTCACTACATCTGTATCTTTGGGGCAAATACCCAGTAGTGAAATTGCAGGGTCATGGGGTAGCTCTATTTTTAATTTTTTAAGGAATCTCCACACTGTTTTCCAAAGCAGCTGCACCAACTTGCATTCCCACCAACAGTGTAAGAGGGTTCCCCTTTCTCCGCAGCCTCTCCAACACTTGTTGTTTCCTGTCTTGTTAATTTTGGCCATTTTGACTGGTGTAAGGTGGTATCTCAGTGTGGTTTTGATTTGAATTTCCCTGATAGCTAGTGATGATGAACATTTTCTCATGTGTCTGTTAGCCATTTGTATATCTTCTATGGAGAAGTGCCTTTTCATGTCTCCTGCCCATTTTTTGATGTGTTCATCTTCTTTTTGGATGTTGAGTTTGAGTAGTTCTTTATAGATCTTGGATACCAGCCCTTTGTCTGTGGTGTCATTTGCAAATATCTTCTTCCATTCTGCGGGTTGTATCTTTGTTTTGTTGACTGTTTCCTTTGCTGTACAGAAGCTTTTTATTTTGATGAAGTTCCCAAAGTTCATTTTTGCTTTTGTCTCCTTTGCCTTTGGAGACGTGTCTTGAAAGAAGTTGCTGTGGCCAATGTCAAAGAGGTTACTGCCTATGTTCTCTTCCAGGATTTTGATGGCTTCCTGCCTCACGTTGAGGTCTTTCATCCATTTCGAGTTTGCCTTTGTGTGTGGCGTAAGAGAATGGTCTAGTTTCATTCTTCTATATGTAGCTGTCCAATTTTCCCAGCACCATTTATTGAAGAGACTGTCTTTTTTCCACTGGATATTTTTTTTCCTGCTTTGTCAAAGATGATTTGACCATAGATTTATGGGTCCATATATGGACTCTCTACTCTGTTCCATTGGTCTATTTCTCTGTTTTTGTGCCAGTACCATGCTGTATCGGTAATCACAGCTTTGTAATAAAGCCTGAAGTCAGGTAACAAGATGCCCCCAGCTTTGCTTTTCTTCTGCAGCAATTCCTTAGCGATTCAGGGTCTTTTTTGGTTACATATAAATTTTAGGATTGTTTGTTCCAATGCTTTGAAGAATATTGGTGGAATTTTGATTGGAATGGCATTGAAAGTATAGATTGCTCTGGGCAGTATAGACATTTTGACAATGTTTATTCTTCCTATCCATGAGCATGGGATGCTCTTCCATCTTTTTGTGTCTTCTTCAATTTCTTTCATGAGTGTTCTGTAGTTCCTCGAGTACAGCTCCTTGACTTCTTTGGTTAGATTTATTCCTAAGTATCTTATGGTTTTTGGTGCTATAGTAAATGGAATTGATTCTCTGATTTCCCTTTCTATTTTTTCATTGTTAGTGTATAAGAATGCAACTGATTTCTCTGCATGGATTTTGTATCCTGCCACATTACCGAATTGTTGTATGAGTTCTAGTAGTTTGGGGGTAGAATCTTTTGGGTTTCCACATAGAATATCAGTCATCTGCAAAGAGAGAGAGTTTGACTTCTTCTTTGCCAAGTTAGATACCTTTTATTTCTTTTGTTGTCTGATTGCTGTTGCTAGGACTTCTAACATTATGTTGAACGGTAGTGGTGAGAGTGGGCATCCTTGTCTTGTTCCTGATCTCAGAGGAAAAGCTGTCAGTTTTTCCCCATTGAGAATGATATTCACTGTGGGTTTTTCATAGATAGATTTTATGAGGTTGAGAAATGTTCCCTCTATCCCTATACTTTGAAGAGTTTTGATCAGGAATGGATATTGTATTTTGTCAAATGCCTTTTCTGTATCAGTTGAGAGTACCATGTGGTTCTTCTCTCTTCTCTTATTGATTTGTTCTATTACGATTGATTTCCGAGTGTTGAACGACCCTTGCATCCCTGGGATAAAACCCACCTGGTCATGGTGGATAATCTTTTTACTGTATTGTTGGTTCCTGTTGGCAAGGATCTTTTTGAGAATCTTGGCATCCATATTCATCAGCGATATTGGTCTGAAGTTCTTCTTTTTTTTTTTTCTTAAAGATTTTATTTATTTATTTGACAGGGAGAAACAGAGCTAGAGAGGGAACAAGCAGGGGGATTGAGAAAGAGAGAAGCAGGCTTCCTGCTGAGCTGGGAGCCCAATGTGGGGCTCGATCCTGGGTCTCCAGGATCATGACCTGAGCCGAAGGCAGTCACTTAACCAACTGAGCCACCCAGGCACCCCCAAAGTTCTTCTTTTTGATGGGGTCTTTGTCTCGTTTGGGGATTAGAGTAATGCTGGCTTCATAGAAAGAGTCTGGAAGTTTTCCTTCTGTTTCTATTTTTTGAAAGAGCTTCATGATAATAGGTGTTATTTCTTCTTTGAATGTTCCCCAGGGAATCCGTCTGGTCCTGGACTCTTGTTTTTGATCACTGCTTCAATCTCATTACTAGATATAGGTCTATTCAGATTGTCAATGTCTTCCTGTTTCGGTCTTAGAAGTTTATAGGTTCCTAGGAATGTATCCATCTCTTCTAGGTTGTTAAACATATTTGCATGTAATTGTTGATAGTAATTTCTGATGATTGTTTCTATTTCCTTGGTGTTAGTCATGATCTCTCCCCTTTCATTCATAATTTTATTAATTTTGGTCGTCTCCCTTTTCTTTTGGATTAGTTTGGCCAATGGTTTATTGATCTTATTGATTATTTCAAAGAACCAGCTTCTAGTTTTGTTGATGTGTTCTACTATATCTCTAGTTTCTGATTCATTCATCTCTGCTCTAATCCTAATTATTTCCTGTCTTGTGTGAGGTGTTGGCTTTAATTTTTTGTTGATTTTCCAGTTCTTTAAGGTGTAATGAGAGTTGGTGTATTCAGAATTTTTCAATTTTTTTTGAGTGAGGCTTGGATGGCTATGAATTTCCCCCTTAGGACTGTCTTTGCTGTATCCCATAGGTACAAGAGCCTTGAATGACACATTGGACCAGATGGATCTCATAGATATATTCAGAACATTGAACCCTAAAACAGCAGAACACTCATTCTTCTCGAGTGCACATGGAACTTTCTCCAGAATAAACCACATACTAGGTCACACATCAGGGCTCAACTGAGACCAAAAGGTTGAAATTATTCCCTGCATATTCTCTGATCACAATGCCATGAAACTGGAACTCAACCACCATAAAAAGTTCGGAAGAAAATCAAACACTTGGAAGCTAAAGATGATCCTGCTCAAGAATCTGTGGATCAACCAGGAAATCAAAGAAGAACTGAAACACTTCATGGAAACCAATGAGAATAAAGATATATTGATCCAAAACCTATGGGATACAGCAAAGAGTTTGTATATTCCTTAAGTTGATATACCTTTTTTCCCTCCTTGTTTAGGTGTCCTGACAAACTTGAATCCACTATGTGTCATTTCGTTTGGCTTCCCATCTCATTTGGCCCATGTTCAGGTGAATTTCAACATTCTAGTGTGTCACAGAAGAGCACATTTGCTACTCCCAACTGTGGGTGGCTTGAACTGTGGGTCACAATGGCACAATTCCTTATTGATATGTTACCTTTTGAGGTTTTTAATAAATAAATAAATGTTTCTATTATGGGATGTAAGACAATCAATCACAAAATGTACACAGAGAGAACGCAAGAATGAGGCAATCAGAGTCTACTTCAACACCTAATGAGCATGGACATTCCATAGTTTATGTTGGATTAAGAAACTATTTGGCTCTGGGGACACCTGGGTGACTCAGTTGGTTAAGCGTCTGACAAGTGCCTGCCTTCAGCTCAATTCATGATCCAGCGTCCTGGAACTGAACCTCACATTGGGCTTCTTGCTCAGTGGGGAGCCTGCTTCTTCTACCTACCACTCCCCAGGCTTGTGCTTACCTTCTGATAAATAAATAAATAAAAATCTTAAAAAAATTATCTGACTCTGAATAAGAGGTTGCAAGTGTGCACATTTTATTGATATGAGCTTTCCTAGAGATCCTTACCACACACTGCCACCTGGAAAACCAGGCAGTGTCCAGTGTGCTACATGTGGACCCAAGTACTTATGACAGAGGTAGGAGGAGGGTAGGAAAGTTGCTATCTTGGATCCTTGGGATGTTCTTGTGCCATAGTGACTATGCCACAGTATGGAGCAAGTCTAGCTGTAGTGTTACAGTTTCAAATACCAATCATGGCCATGGAAATTCTATCAAACACTATTTTTGAGAGCACCTGGATGGTTCAGTTGGTTAAGTGCCTGCTTTCAGGTCAAGTCATGATCTCAGGGTCCTGGGATTGAGCCCTACATCAGGCTCCCTGCTCAGCGGGGAGTCTCCTTCTCCCTCTGCCCTTCCACTCATGCTTGCTCTCTCTCGGGTGCTCTCTCTCTCTTTCTCTCAAATAAACGAATAAAATCTTAAAAAAAAACCCAAAAACAAAAACAAGAAAACCCTATATTTGAATGAAAAGATCAATAAGCTGAACTAAGACACTGCACATGAGCATCAGAAAATGAGTGGGGGGATGCTCAGCAAATTTATCAGAAGGCTGATAGTTTAAAATACTTAGTGCTATTTTGACTTCTAGATACTATTTAATAATCACACATTCCTTTTCTTGCAAACTTGAAACTATTAAAAGCTAACCATGACTAACCTAGTAATGGAAACATAATTATGGTAAGGATTTTTATAACCTATTGACTGAATTCTGTCCCCACTAATTTCATATGCTGAAGCCTGAATCCCTAATCCCCCAGTGTGACTATCTTTGGATGTTCTCAAGAAAGAAAGACTCAGCCTTACTGATTTCTCTAGACACAAAATTAATGTGCATGGTTTGCAGGAAATATTTGTTGACTGGCAGGTAGTATGATTGATGATTTCATAAAAGTAAGTGGATGGGAAATAGAAAGACACAGTCTGCAGACCCCCAGAAGTGAGGTGGAAAGTAGATAGACAAAAATAAGTTGAATAAATAAGAGGAAATATAAGAGCAGACAGCTCAGGAATATAGGGCATTGTGGGTGTATGAAATTTTGATAGCTACAGAATTATGGAGGACCTCAGAAGTTTGCCAGGAGTGTGACTGTGCATGGATGTATGTATACACATTCCTATAGATTCTAATGTCCATAATATGAGAGTAATGAGTATGCAAAAGTAACCCTCACAAAATGAGAACAGAAACTGCAAGAGATGGCTTAGGTGAGTTAAGAGTTACAGTGATTACTGCTTAAGTCTCTAGGAATCTTGAAGCATAATGTCACTTATAGAAAGCAGTAATTCTATTCTAATTGAAAGAACACTAAATTAAGTACAAGAATAAGTGATTTTATTATGTATTGTGCCAGTAGCATAATTTTGTGCTATAAATTTAAAAATTTATATGTATCAGACTACTGATAAATTTTGCATACCACAGCGCCTGACACACAGTAAGTGAAGTTGTAGGTAATCATGCAGAATTCTTTAACTGTGTAATTACAGTGTCAATGGACTAATTGTAAGCCCCCTTATATTCCTAACAAAATCACTTGCAAACATTTACACTAGACTGGGTACATTTTCCATATGATTTTACTTTTATGTTCTCCTGTCTGTAACAAATCCATCTCTCTCTCTCTCTCTCTCTCTATATATATATATATATATATATATATATATATATATATATATATCCTAATGATCAGCATAGTGGAGGAGTTTATTTTGACTATAATTAACAGTGATGATATCAGTGATCAGTGATCTGAAGAAGTTGTGTGTTTTAAAAACAAGTGTATTTTTTTTTATTTTTAAAGATTTTTATTTATTTATTTGACAGAGAGAAACACAGCAAGAGAGGGAACACAAGCAGGGGGAGTGAGAGAGGGAGAAGCAGGCCTCCTGCTGAGCAGGGAGCCCGATGTGGGGCTCGATCCCGGCTCTCCGGGATCATGACCTGAGCCGAAGGCAGTCACTTAACCAACTGAGCCACCCAGGCACCCTAAAACAAGTGTATTTTTGCTGTGTGAGTAGTATTTGTTGGTCTTTTCAATTTGAATCAGAGAAAAAATATTACCAAAAGTCTATTAAATGAAAGGTGAATATAAAGTAATTCCTGTGCTTGAGTCTAGGTAAAGAGAACCTAAGGTTATAAAAAAAAAACAGCTGGTAATTGCTAAATGTGAAGGCTGCAGTTCATACTGAAGGTCACATCCTGATCCAAGCAGTGAAAGGTCAAGACCAAAGTAGGAGAGTATGGGTGTTGTAATGGAGAAATGGATTGACAGACACAGAGAGCAGGAAGTATACTTAAAGGCCTAGTACTGACTCTCATATCTTAAAATCCTTACCACCTTCCTCCTTTCTCCTAGAAGATGACCTTCCTTGCACTCTACTCCAAGAGAACAGAGAAACTTCAACTTCCTGTCTAGTAGCATCATGTGTTCCAAACAGAATGATCAAAAAAAAAAAAAAAAGACACTTGGGTATCATGGTTCAATTTTTAAATTTCACAGATGACACAAATTCTATAACCATGGAAACAGAGAAAAAAAAATCTAGGTAACATGATGTATTAGTCAGGGTTCTCTAGAGAAACAGAATAATCTATCTCTATCCTCTATCATCTATCTATCTATCTATCTATCTATCTATCTATCTATCTATCATCTCTCTATCAAAAGAAAGAGGAAAACTTATAAGGAAATGAAGTATGTGATTATGAAGGTGACAGAAGGCCAATGTTCCATTTTGAAGGCAGTCAGGCAGAATTTTCTGTTACCTGGGAGGCGATCAGGCTTTTTGTTTTATTCAGACCTTCAACTGATTAGATGAGACTCACCCACACCAGGGAGAGCAATCTGCTTTATTCAGTTTATCAATTCAGATGTTAATCACATCAAAAACACCCTTGCAGAAACACCCAGAGCAACATTTGTTCAAATATCTGGGTACTCTGTGACCCAGTCAAACTGATATAAAACTTACCACCACACATGCATACTCTTTACCACACCGTGTATCAGAAGATGCTGTGCTTTTGTGAGGGAAAGCTTGTGGCCCAAGAATTCCATGTCCCAGCAAGATGTCATTCACATGTGCTGGAAGCAGGAAGGATATTTTAGTTAGACAAGGGCTCAGAAAGAAGCCCTGTATGTGCTCTGAAAAGCATACTTGAAGATGTACTCTAGCCAGTAAAGAATAGTATAGCCAGTAAAGAAAATTCAGTAACTCAGAAATATGAAATATTGGATAAAAAAGGACTATATGAATGAATACAATGGATAAATGATTAATATTTTAATGGTACAGAAAAAGACTTTGACCATCACCAATAAGAGCACGAGATCCTCCAAATAAGACAAAAAATATTATCCATAAGACATAAAATAATATTTAACGTTATAAATAATCAAAGAGAGGCAAATTCAAATTATCTGTCAAATAGGAAAAATTAAAATACCAATCATTTTTAATGTCATGAAACAAGATCTCTCATTCACTACTCACAGGAGCATCATTTTTGGAACACAACTTTGCAATATGAATTAAAAGTCATAAAAATGTTCAAATCCTTTTACTCAACATTTCTATTTTTAGCAATTTGCCTTAAAAATTAATTCAAGGTATGCACAGAGGTACACAAAAATGCTCATGTAAAAAAATGCTCATGCGAAGATGAAATATAAAAGCCAATCTAATTTCCAAGATAGGAATGGAGATTGATAACAGCCCACTCATACCAGGGAAAGTGACGCAGTTCTTACAAGCCATGTTCTGAAGTCTAATTAATGATCTGATAGTCCACTTGGTCCACAGGATGATATGTAAAGGACAAAATCTAAGTAAGTCCAAATACAATAAAGTCTCAATTTTGTTAAATACATTTAGAGAGTTAAGAACTGGGAGGGTATACACCAAGATGTTACCAGTCCTTAATTGTAGGAAATAACTTTTCTTCTTTGCATTTCTCTATCTTCTCCAACATTTCTTCAGTGGACTTCTATTTTAAAAAGTAAGGAAAGATTATTTAACAAGGATTATTTATAGAAATGTCTATTAAAATTTTACTTTATTACAAACTAGCTGAGATTGCTTATAAAAGCAAATAATTTGTTCCATTGATAACCCCCCCCCACACACACACACACACAAAGAGAATGTTTTACACTGCTCCTAGAGCAAGGGAGAAGAATGTTAATTAGCACAATTTTGGGGGGAACAAATCTAAAAATGTGTAAAAAGTAGGTTCCACAGAATTTATTTTGACTCAGCAATTTAATTTATTGGACTGCATCTTAAAGGCATAAAAATGCATTGAAAGATGTATAAAGATCTGGGGTGCCTGGGTTGTTTAGCCGCTAAGCATCTGCCTTTGGCTCAGGTCACAATCCGGGGGTCGGAGGATAGAGCCCCACATACAGCTCTCTGTTTGGCAGGAAGCCTGTTTCTCCCTCTCTCACTCCCACTGCTTGTGTTCCCTCTCTCGCTCTATTTCTCTCTGTCAAATAAATAAATAAAATCTTAAAAAAAAAAAAGAAAAATGTATAAAGATGGATGGCAATTGCCAAGCATTGGAACAACCTGTTAACAGTAAATGAATGGCTGAATAAAAAGTAGTGGGTTCGTTTGTTGTAATATTGGTCACTCATTAGAGATCATGTTGTCAAAAACTAGTCATCGAGAGGCACTTGGGTGGCTTAGTTGGCTAATCATCTAGGCTTCTGCTTGGGTCATGATCTCAGAGTCCTGGGATCGAGTCCTGCCTTGGGCTCCTTACTCAGTGGGGTCTCTGCTTCTCCCTCTCTTTCTTCCCCTCCCCCTACTGCTCATTCACTCTCTCTCTCAAATAAATAAGTAAAATCTTTAAAAAATTATTTAGTGACCCTGGAAAATAATCACAGAATAATATTAAGTTAAAACTATTTGCTACAAAATTGAAATAAAATAAAAATTTTATGAATGTGTTAATAATGGAAGAAAACACTCCAGAATATATTTAGTAGTCTTGCTAGATAGTGAAATTACTGATAATATTCTTAAAAGACTTATGCCATTTATTTTTTAAAAGCACATATATAAACATAAGAGCAAAACCAGAATATTTTAATCATTTTCAATGGCTTGAGAAATATCTCTAATTTCCATACCATGTCATAGAGGTCTGTTGCCAAATCTAGGCTCCAAATAATCTCTAAACCCATTCACGATCATCATCCAGTGGTACTTGGTACCGTAATTACATGGACAAATTGGCCTCTGACAAAGTTGGACTCCCTGTTGTGTGCCTTTGTGTTGAGTTGCTTTGCTGCCAAAAATAATCTTACTCTTTTTCAACCCACGCTGGTTAATGGTTAAATAAACACATGGAGCATCAGATTAGATATATCACCTTCTATAGAAATTTTCTAGGTCCTTTCTGAGAGGTAATATGTCCTTACTCTCTGCTCTAATATTACAGTCTATGGTCTCCTTCTCTAACTTTTACACATTTTAAGATTATTTTTTGTCTACTTTCATTAATATATAAAAGCTTTAAAAAAGTAGGATGATGACCTTCCATATATTTTATAGCAGTTAATGGGTACTGTGGGTACCCAGATATAGGACCTTGATGAAATAGTTTTGAATTAATGGATTATTGTTTGCATAAACTTTAAATTCTTCAAAACATAACCACCCATCAAGACAATCACCAAGAAAAGCAATTCACAATTATTTCTTATTCTATTAGAATTTTTTTACAGTATGAACTACAACTGACTCTTGACCAACACAAGGATGGGGGTGCCCGACCCCCACAAAGTTGAAAATCTGTGTATAACTTTTGATCTCCCCAGAACTTAATTGCTAATAGCTTACCATTGACCAGAAGCTTTACTGATAACATAGTCAATTAGCACATATTTTGTTTATGTAATATATACTGTATTCTTGCAATAAAGCTGGTCAGTGAAAAGAAAGTTATTAAGAAAATTAAGAGAGGGCACCTGGGTGGCTCAGTGGGTTAAAGCCTCTGCCTTGTCATGATCTCAGGGTTCTGGGTCGAGGCCCGAGTCAGGCTCTCTGCTCTGCAGGGAGCCTGCTTCCTCTCTCTCTGCCTGCCTCTCCGCCTACTTGTGATCTCTCTCTGTGCCAAATAAATAAATAAATAAATAAATCTTAAAAAAAAAGAAAGAAAATTAAGAGAAAATACATTCACAGGGTTATAGCATATTCTCGAAAAAAAATCTGAATGTAAGTGGATCTGCAAAGTTCAAATCTGTGAGATTCAAGGACCAACTGCATATTTACCAACCTCTGCCATATTTATTAGTGTTCACTGAGCAATTAATGGGAAGAGCCTTGTCGAACCGGAAGGACTAAATAGGACCCAAGAAATAAGAAACTTTGCTTATCCTCACTATGGCTTCTGCAAACTTTGCCCTTTGGATCTGTCTTCTTGGTCCTTGGTGAAACAGGGCCATGGCCCCGAACTTTCACCTGCATTCAGACAGTGACAAATTCTCTTCTGGGTGAGAGGAAGTGCAGCCAGCGTGAAGTCAAAATGCCGAGTTTTCAACCCATTTCAAACTTTTCCTTCCTCCCTAGTTCAGGTCTGATTAGTCAACCAGTTTGAAGCCTCTCTTCCTCTCTCAGCGGAGGTCTAATTCAGTCAGAGCAGTGCAGTGTAGGTAGATGAAAGTTTCTTCTGTCTTCCTTTTCCCTTTCTCTCTTTGTGGCTTTTTGAGCCCTATAATCCGTTAGTGCCTGCTGGGTCTAAGAGTTTCCAAATGCTGATTCTTCCACTGAGGGGCTGTCCTTGGAGATTTATTTGAGACCTC
>PITA01020693.1:0-34346 GCA_004023965.1 Spilogale gracilis | reverse complement strand
TGTAACGGATAGCAGTGTTCTATATAAGGCCCCCCACACTAGAGCTCCGGGCTCTCAGCGGCAGACTGCTTTGAGGCTGTGCTGTGAGACCGACCTGGATCGAATAAAACCCTTTGCATCTTGCATGAGATCGTCTCTTGGTGTCCTCCATCCAGCTCCCCATCCCTTTTCAGCTTCATTTCTCACCAAAGAAGTACATATCCTCTCAAAAAGGTTAATGTTACCTTGGACTGGATCTTAATATAATTCTCTGCTGATATTTCCATTTTTGAAATGTACTATGTCATATCTCATATGTTAAATGGCAGTGTGCCATCAATGCCACAGATATATTGGAAACATATATAATCGGTAGATATAGAGAGAGATGAGATGACCATGGAGAGGAAGGTAAAAAGAGATAAAGATGAAGCTAGAGAAGATTTGTTTCTAACTGCAAAAAATGAAAAATATTTTGAAAGTCTGTATCTAACTCCTACATTAAGACTCAAACAATTGGGCTGTCTGGGTGGCTCAGTAGATAATGTGTCTGCCTTCAGCTCAGGTCATGATCTCAATGTCCTGGAATCAAGTCCTGCATCAGGCTCCTTGCTCAATTTGCTCAATGGTGAGCCTGTTTCTCTCTCTACCTCCTGCTCCCCTGGGATTGTGCTTGCTCTCTCTCTCTCTGACAAATAAATAAGTAAAATCTTAAAAAAAAAAAAAAAAAGACTCAATCTAAAGAAAACCTTATTGTTCCTGGACAACAGCTATTCTATAATTCTGTGAAACTGAATTATATCATTGTGAGACTGAGTCAGTTGAATTTGATTATCATAATAGATAGCTTTCAAATTTAGTTTATTTTTAGTTTAAGAAATAGGACTTCATTAAATATTAGGTAACTACTGATAGTTCTTTTTCCCTTCTACCATGACTTCTAATGGTGCTGATTTCAATAAATTATTAAGACTTTTATTACAACATGGAATAAACTTTAAGTGTATCTTCAGGATAGATTTCAGAGCCATTAGCACATATATTTAAATGAATAATAATTTTTGTTAAGTATTATTAGTAAAGAGTAACAGTTAACCTGTAGAATACTAGAAAGTTGTTTTAGAGAAAAGCAAAGAATAATTATGAAAGAAATGGAAGAGAAATAAATGTCTATTAACCTCCTATATGGACCAGCCTCTGTATTAAGAGGTCTTATATGTGATCTTGCATAATTTTCATATCTAATCCCCACAGAGACTTATAGCTCATTCTCCCACATTTTTACAGAGACAGATCATTCAAGGTAGGTATAAATGACTGCCACTCATGTTAATTAGTTTCCTCCTCAACAATAGGTGTAATACAAGTTTTGGAATAATGAAGTGGAAAGGAGTAGAAACCTCTAGAAATTTCTGGAAGTCTTTTTCTCTTTTTACCTCTCCCTCATTTTCTTCTCAATAGACAGCAGTGTGTGTTACATTATTTTTCTTACTTCTAAGGAATAAAAAGATTAAGTTCCAAAGGTCTGAAAATAAAAGAACAATTCCTACTACTCATATTTCAAAAGATGTAAAGCTCTAGACCTAAATGCACACTCTCCGGAGTTATATTCTATATAGTGTACACACACACACACACACACACACACAATATGTTTTAAATAAGATAAATTGTAGTAAATGAGTCAAATAATTGTAGTAAATGAGAAACATAACTACAAAATGCATTTCTGATTCACAGCAACTGTTACTATTTGAACTGTGGAAGAATGAAAGATTCACGTGTTCATATTTGACTGAGTTAGAAAAATTAAATATGAAAAATATCATGAAATTTACTTTTCTGCTATTGCTACAGTTGAGCAACTTCAAATTCATTAAGAAGATATTAATCAGAAACTGTGTTGGGGATGGTGTGTGATCCGCCCCTCCCACCAGGACTAAGCCACCAGAAACTTTGGTGGAGATACCCTTGAATGTGAATGAAAGCCCCTCTGGGCTCCTCCCCTCCCCCACCTAGAATCCGGAAAGCCTTGTACCCTGTGGGTCGGGGCAATATGTCTTTTGTGTGCTTATCCAAGACATGTAGTTCCATTTAATCCTCCTCCTGGTAATCATATCTCTGTATCTCTTATTTGTATTCCTTGAACCCTCTGCCTCAATGGTCTCAACTTCTGTGAGTTTAAGCAATCACTCCGTACCCTGCAGTAACAATACTAATCCTGTCTCTAGGGCGGGTGTAAAAGCAGTTAGATTTAATTGCACCACCCAACTTCCTCACTTTTGAATAATAAAAGACTGGGGCCCTTGTCAGTTAAGGGAGACTGAGACAAAGGCAGAGCCAGAAAAAAAGGCAAAGAGCCTGCGAGGAGAGAGCAAGAGAGCCTGAAAAGAGAGACTAGAAGCTAATCAAGGAGAGAAGCAAGAAGCAAAGAGAGACAGAAACAGAAAAGCAAAGAAAGCAGCAGAAAGAGAAGCAGACAGAGAGCAAGAGAGACAGAAGCAAGGGCAGGTACAAAAGCAGTTAAAGATTTAGCTGCACCACCCAAATTCCTCAGTTTTGAATAATAAAAGACTGGGGCTCTTGTCAATCAAGAGAGACTGAGACAAAAGCAGAGCCAGAGAAAAAGGCAAAGAGCCTGGGGGAGAGAGCAAGAGAGCCTGAAAAGAGAGACAGAAACGGAGAGAGAGCAAGAGAGACAGAAGTGGAGAGAGAGAAGCAGAGCAAGAGGGCCAAAGCCAGAGCTAGAGAGCCAATGCATGAGCCTGAGCCTGTTTCATGGTCTCTCCTGACTGACCTCGGGTCTGTCAGCTTGCATCAAATTTCCGTGTCCATGTCATTAATTCACCCGCCAGACATCCCCTGGTTCAGGACCCACATCTCTGCCGAGGCTGGTCCCCGGCAGTGACAAAACTGTACAGGTAATTCTATTTCTTTAAGAATCTGGCCTTCTCTGTTATTCCTTTCCTCTCTTAGAAATTTGATCCCATCAAGAATTGCTTTTTCCTGACCAACGAATATATTCAAGTCTCCTCTCACTGAACACACAAAACCAAACCTCAGGAGTCTTTCCACCCAAATATGCTTCTCCCTGTATATTATTTTCTTCATGGCCAAACTTCTCAGAGCAGAGGTTTCACCCACAGATTCATTTCTTCTGTATAAGAAGAAATTCTTGTCTCACTGGGAGCTGACATCCTCCACGTTGTCCCTAAATCTCTTTCCCTCCTTGTCACCTAAAAGATTTTACCTTGTTGGTTTATTTCTCATCTCTCTGTTTCTTCACACTCCCTTTGGTTGTTTCTCCATAATTTTCTAACCGTAATGTTCATATCTTTGGACACTGCTGTGGTCTAAATCTTTGTGACCCCTCCCAAATTAATATACTGAAAGTCTAATGTCCAATGTGACAGTATCTGGAGGTAAGGCCTTTGAAAGGGGCTTAGGGTATGAGCGTGGAACCCTCGTGACTGGCATTAGTTCTCTTATCAAAGAAACCTCACAAAGCTCTCTTGCCCTTTATGCTCTGGATACAGGAATTCTCTGGTGTGGAAGATGGCTTCATCCATCCATGCAGGTAACCTGATCTCAGACGTACAGCCTCCAGAACTCTAAGCAATAGATTTCTGTTGTTTATAAGCCACACAGTCTGTTGTTTTCTTAAAGCAGCCAGAATAGACTAACACAGACACCTTCTCATTTTGTTCTCTCCTATGGATCTGAATTTTCAATTGCCTATTGGACATCAAAAATATTACCCAGTTTATTCCCCCCCAAAAAAATCTTTTTTCCTCCATGTTATTTAGTGGCATTCCTATTACACTACATAGAGTCATTCCATCTGCTACCATAGATAACCTCTCAAAATATTGACTTCCACAATACAAGTTATTTCTTGCACATAAATAGTCCAAAATAAGGGTTCTTGATCAGTGGGTCATTCTTTGCCATCAGTTATTCAGAGAGACTCAGGCACCTCCACCTTACTTGGCCATCTTTAACACTCTGTCTTCAAGGTCATTGAACATGTCTTCATTGAACCATTAGAAGGAACAATAGCATGGGAAATAAAGCAAAAGTAATTCTGCAGCCTTTTCTGAAAATGATACACATCCCTTAGTCACATTTATATGGCACATCTAAGAGAGGTGCATTAAACTGCTCCTGCTGCCATAACAAAATAACAGAGACTGGATGACTTAACACAACAGAAATTTATTTCTCATGGTTCTGAAGGCTAGGAGCCTAAGATCAAAATGTCTCCTAAGAACTCTTCCTGGCATACAGATGGCCACCTTCTCATTATGTCATCACATGGGTAAGAAGGAAAGGGTAGGAGGAAGGGGAGAGGAGGAGAGGGGGTGAGTAAAAGAAGAGTCTCTCATAAGGCCAAAGTCCAATCAGAATAGAGCATAGCTGTTACGACCTTGTTTAACATGAATTACCTCATAAAGACCCTATCTCTAGATACTGTTGCCTTATGGTTAAAGGCTTCAACATATGAAATTGAGGAGGTCACAACTCAGTCCATATCTGATCTAACTGTATTCCCAGGAAGAAGAGGAAATGGGTCTGGTAAATAACTAGGCAGACTTTACCATGGTTCACCCTTCTGCTCATCAAATATCCTTTCAACCCTCTTTTCCCCACACAAAGAACACACTTACCCCTCCCAAAGAGATAGAAGCCAAAGTCCCTCCCAGTAACTGTATCCGGTTCAAAATCCAGAGTCTCTGGGTGATGTATGCTCCTTTCCAGTACAAAAAAAAATGTCTTTTCATGGTCCAGTGACTTAAAGTCTAAAAATACAAGTTGTCTGCCTCCCCAACATCCCCTTACACACATGCACATATACTCATTCACAGCTAATATATAAGTTACAGCAAGGACAAGGTAGCCACAATAAACACTTTGATTTTAAAAAAAGAATTGGAAAAATAGTCACTGATCCATAACAATGATGAAATTCTCCCAGACAGAAACTGTGAGAAATCTCTGTTCTGTCTTGGTAGTGGGGGGTGGTGTGGTGGGATTTCCCTGCTTCTGCTCTCCGGAGTGAATTCCTTTGTCCATTGATCTCTGTATCCCCTGGGCCTCATTGAAACTAAAACTTTTACTCTATGGAAACTCAATGAAAAGGACAAAAAGACAAGCCACAGTTTATGAGAAAATTATTACATCTATCTAAATGTATAAATTTCTCTCAATCCTGTTCAATGAAAAAAAGATCAAATAGTAAAATTAGGAAATGGGCAAAAGATATGAACAGCATTTCACCAAGGAGGCGGGAATAAGCAAATAAGAGATAGCAAATAAGATAATGAAAAAATGTGCATCATTAGCCATTAAGGAAATGCAAATTAAAATCTAAATGAGTTATCACTACTCTCATATCACAATGGCTAAGATAAAAAAGAGTGACAACTCCAAATGCTTGTGAGGTTGCACAGAAATTAGATCATATATACATTGTTGATGGAAAAGTGAAATGGTGGAGCCACTCTGCAAAACATTTGGGCAGTTTCTTTAAAAACTAAACATGCAACTATCAAATGACCCAGAAATTACACTCCAGGGTATTTATCCCAAAGAAATGAAAACTTATGGGGTGCCTGGGTGACTCAGCTGGTTAAGCTTCTGGCTCTTGATTTTGGCTCAGGTCATTCATGATCACAGGGTCCTGAGACCAAGCCCCACAATAGGCTCTATGCTCATCGGGGAGTCTGCTTCAGGATTCTCTCTCCTTCTCCCTCTCCTTTGCCCTTCCCCCAACATTTGCATGCTCACTCTCTCTCTCCAAAATAAATAAATATTTTTAAAAAGAAATGAAAACTTGTGTTCACAGGAAACCTGCATGTGGATGTTCACTGCAACTGTATTTATAATGCCAAAATCTATACTCAGCCCAAATATCATTCAATAGGTAAATGATTAAAAAAACAGCTCCATACTAAGGACACTCCATACTATGGATACTACTCAGCAATTGAAAGGAACTATCTACACAAGAGCTTCAGCAAATCCCTGGGAAATTATCTTGAGTGAAAAAAAGGTTGGAAAAATGGCAGCGATGGAAGACACATTAGTATTTTCCAGCAATTGGGTGAAGAGAGCAGAAGAGAATGGGTACAGTTATAAAAGCAACATAAGGGATGCTCGTAGCACTGCATACTTCAAAATCTTTACTGTGGTCACACAAACACCCACAGCATGCAAAAGCATGGATAGTACTGGAGAAAAATCTGAATAAGATGAGTGAATTGTAGGGGTACCTGGGTGGCTCAGTTAGTTAAGCGACTGCCTTTGGCCCAGGTCATGTCTCGGAGACCCGAGATCGAGTCCCACATGGGGCTTCCTGCTGGGCGAGAAGCCAGCTTCTCCCTCTCTCACTCCCCCTGCTTGTGTTCCCTCTCTGGCTGTGTTTCTCTCTGTCAAATAAATAAAATGTTAAAAAAAAAAAAAAAGATGAGTGAATTGTATTAATGTCAATATTCTAGTTGTGATATCTTGTTATAATTTTGCAAAATGTTCATGCCTGGGGGAAACAGGACAAAGTATACACAAATTTTTCTGTATTATTACTTACAACTGCATGTGGATCTATAATTACCTCAATTTAAAAAAAGATTATTAGGTTAAAAAAAAGTTTCTCATTAGAAATTACTAGGAGTTGTAGTGGGTAATAACTCTCCAAGATGAATGTGATTCACTTCTTATTTTCAAAAAGTCATTATACATTGCATATTATGGGAAGGAAAGAAGCTAGCCTCCATTCTTCATGAATAAATTCTTAGCATTGCATGCAAGATTCTCCTTACCTGATTCTAAAATATTTTCCTATCCCCTTCTTTTCCTACATTTTCTAATGCTGCCTACATACCACTCATATCTATTTCCCAAATATTTCAAGCACTTTCAAGACCTTGTGCTCAGCTTGATTCTGTCAAGAATCAAATTTTCCAATCATCTGTCAAGTTTTCCCATTTCTGTCAAGAATAAATTTTCCCATCATTTATTAAAATTCTTATCCTTTTAGGCCTATTCAGATGCCACTGATATGCCCAAAGCTCTTGTTGGTCTATCTCATCTGAATCTCTGACTCTTTATTCCACTTTCTTACAGCAGTTCATCTTTTTATTTTGCATCTCCTTTTACACATTATTCAATATTTGATTATCCAGGTTAGCTTCTCTCCCTTCTACTATGTATGATACATTGTGAACTCCTTGAAAAAAGAACTGAATCACATTCATCTTTGCAAGTTATTATCCTCCAAAACTCCCAATACAGTCCTTTGAATGTAATTTAATATTCACCAAAATTTATTGAGCACCTGCCATTGCCAAGCACTGTTCTAAATACTTTCTGTACATCAAAAAATGTAATCCCCAACATTAGGGAGGCCATATTATTTCCATTTATATATGATAAAACTGAGGCACAGAAAGCTCACCTACCTTGCCCAAGGTCACAAGTACTGCTGTGTGCCCGTGGTCATGTTCATACTCTTCACCATCATGTAATGCTGCTCCTAATTAGCCTTCAATAATTGAGGCTAATTAATTTATCCTAATAATTAAGGAAAGTGCTCTGAATAAGTTATAGCAACTTGTTTCCCTGGAAATTAGTACTGTTGATTGCTGGTTATCTGCCAGGCACAGTGCTGGCTGCTGTCACATCAGCTCATGGAATCCTGGTGTTCACATTTGATACATGGAGAAAAATGAAACTCAGAGATATTACACACTTTAGTCTACATTGCCCAGCTGGTAAGTATTAGGGTGTTGTTCTGTTTGTTTTTCATTAGTTACAAGAAGAAGCAACACAATGATTTGTGAAATCAGGTGAAACAAATTAAATGAGCTCTTTCTAATAAAGTAGTTAAGCCTGCAATAACTATGACATCTTAGAAAACCTGCCCTCCATTTGTATTTTTTATAAATTCTATGATCTAAATCTGTTATTTGATCTGGCTCTTACACAAAGTTTTCTTTCTGTATATGCTCATGTTCTCAATATTCTTATGAGTTGCTGTGAGATATAATGTTCTAAATAATCAGTTTTATAAAATGTTTAGAAGTATAATTACATATATGAAGTTGACTTCCTCTGTCAGAGAATTTACTTAAAATGCTAGATGGACTTTAAAGCAACCAATGCACTTAATCCTGGATCTGTTTCCTCCTGCCTTCTCCTACCTTGTGCTTGGGATTACATTGAGCATAAAGAAAATCTAAAAAAGTATTAAACAGGTTTCCATTAAAGGCTTTTAAAATTCATGGAATACATGTTATATCAACTGTTAATGATATGCTTCACTGTGGTATATGGTCTTCTCTGATGTAATTATATGGCTATATATAATTGTGTAAATAATTATAAATATTATATGAAAGTATAGAATATATAAAAGTATTTATGGTTATGCGCATGTACAAACCAAAGTTTTTAAAAACTTTCTTTAAAAATCTGTAGAAACTATCAATTTAAAGGGCTTGAGGTTACAGCGCTCCAGACTCACTATACAAAATTGTTTTCCCTACAAGAATTTCAGGAACAAACATGGCTTTTATAGCAGGACACTCTATGTGGTGCATGTTACTGCAAGTTAAAAATAATAAATTGGTGGATTAAAATCCTTCTCTTCTGATCTGAAATTCACATATCCAGGAATATTCTCTTGATCACCTTTGGCCTTAACTTTGTCCTTTTGCTTCTATCACGGTTCAATTTCTCCAAAGGTAAATAAGAGGAAAAAAGAACAATGATAAACAACACCCTCAGAAGGAAGGGCAGAGGTGCCTGAGAGCCAAGAGCAACACAGCCTACATGATCATTTGCAAAGGAGTGGCTGCCAGTGGTGACTGGCATTATCATCAACTGGGATCCCCTTAATGTCAGTCTTATTCCACAGTCAAGTTATATTGCAGTCATGTAATGAACACTGCCAGGGAAATTCATGTATGATCAAAAGCTTTCTTATGTGTACTATGTATGAGTGCATTAAGAGCCCAGTGCAGAGTTCAGCTAGATGATTATCAAACCAGTTGGAACACCTACAGACTCAACAGGAGATTGAAAAGAAGAAGAGCAGCAGTTCTAGGAACAGAAAAGTGACCTTCCACTTTCTGGAAGGTAGGTCGCTCAGAGAAGTGAATCAGAGGTGACATTTGGGAATACAGGGACTGTGGGGGAAGGGCCGGCTCCCGGCCAGTAGTAGAGCAATGGAGCACAAAATCGGAACTTTTAGAAGTCTACTCCACTGAGGGACATCACCCCAGAGGCTAAGCAGAGAGTGGAGTCCCTGCTGGGACAGTGTGGTCTCAGGACTTCTGAAGTCACAGAAGGACCCAGTGTGCCTGAGCATGGCAGAGCTCACAGGTATCAGAGCAGGGAAGCTGGCTGCGGGGACAGAGCTCAGGAGGGGGCTCTCAACTCAGGCTTACCTTAAACTGTGATCTGAGGAGCAGTCAGGTCACTGCTCTTCAAACAGGGACCCCAGAGGTGGCAGAATCCGCAAAGACCCCTTCCTTCCTCCACTGGGAGAGGCGGCACAGGAGAGCACTGCCAGAATCTGCTGGGTTTGGAGGCTCCAAACAGGATTGAGCACCAGAGATAGAACCACTCTGTCACAAGCTGGGTGAGCAGGGAGTGCGGCCAGAGGCCAGGCAGACAGGTGGGATTGCCTGATTTTCTCTGAGGGTGCACTGAGGAGAGGGGCCCGGAGCTCTCAGCTCCTCTGGGCTGGAGATTGGGAGGCCACCCTCTTCATTTCCATCCTCCAAACTGTACAGAAAGCATTCAGGGAACCAAGCTCTCGCTTTCGGCGCAAACCTGAGCACGTTGCTTAGCCTGGCCCCTGGAAAGGGCAGGGCAGTTTCACCTAGAGCAAAGATATCTGAGAATCACTACAATGGGCTCATCCCCCAGAAGATCAGTGAGAACATCCAGCCAAGACCAAGTTCACTGACCAATGAGAACTGCAGAACTTCAGGGAATTCATGGCTTTTCCCCCACGATTCTTTAGTCTTTCAAAGTTAAATTTTTTTAATTTTATTTTTTTCTTATTCTATTTTTTAAATGCTTTCCTCTTTCTTATTTTAACTTTAACTATTTTATCTTATCAATACCTTTTTTAAAAAAAATCTTTTTAAATTTTCATTGTTTTAATCATATTCTATCCCTTCATTGTATTTAAGCTTATTTTTTGTATACATATAGGTTTTTCTTTCTTTAAAACTTTGGGACACCGGTTCTTCTGATAAAAACATACACTAAATCTAGCACATAGTTTTGTTCTAGTCTCCAGTCTCATCACATTCTTTTCTCTTTTTTTTCTTTTTTCAACCAACTTCTTATCAATTCCTTTTTTAGAATATTTTTTAATTTTCATCATTACAGTCATATTCCATCCCTTCATCATGTATCCCCTGATTTTTGTACATATATAAGTTTTTCTTTCTTTAATATTTTGGGAGGCAGTTTCTTCTAACAGAACAAAATGCACCCAAAATCAAGTGTGTGGCTCTGTTCTAGTCACCAGTATAATCATATATAGAGAGACAAATACTTATAGATAGATATAGATGGTGGCATAGACTTTTTTTCCTTTCTCTCCCCTCGATTTTGAGTCTCTTCTGATTTGGTTAGTGTATATTTTTTTCTGGAGTCATCTCTACCCTTTTAGTATTTTGTTCTCTCATTAACCTATTTTTATCTGGATTAAAAGACAAGGCAGAAAAACTCACCTAAAGAAAAAAAAAAAAAGAACAAGAGGCAGTACTGATGGCTAGGGACCTAATCAATGGGGACATTGGTAATATGTCAGAACTAGAGTTCAGAATGACAATTAACAATGTGCTAGCTGGGCTCCCAAAAAGTGTGGTAGTTATGAGAGAATCTGTTTCTGGAGAAATAAAATCCCTTTCTGGAGAAATAAAAGAACTAAAATCTAACCAAGTTGAAATAAAAAAAGCTGTTAATGAGGTTCAATCAAAAATGGAAGCTCTTACTGCTAGAATAAGTGAGTCAGAAGAGAGAATTTGTGATATAGAAGACCAATTGATGGGAAATAAAAAAGCTGAGAAAAGGAGAGACAAACAACTATGGGACCATGAGGGGAGAATTCAATAGTTAAGTGATACCATAAGACTAAAAACTATCAGAATAATTGGGATTCCAGAAGAAGAAAGATAGAGGGACAGAAGGTATATTAGAACAAATTATAGCAGAGAATTTCCCTAATTTGGCAAAGGGAACAAGCATCAAAATCCAGGAGGCACAGAGAAGCCCATCAAAATCAACAAAAACAGATCCATACCCATAATCTAATAGTAAAACTTACAAGTCTCAGTGACAAAGAGAAAATCCTGAAAGAACTTAGGAGAAGAGATCTGTAACATACAATGGCAGAAATATTAGATTGGGAACAGGCCTATCCACAGAGACCTGGCAGGCCAGAAAGGACTGGCAAGATATATTCAGAGCACTAAATGAGAAAAATATGTAGCGAAGAATACTATATCCAACTAGTCTGTCATTGAAAATAGAAGGAGAGATTTAAAAAAAAAATCTTCTAGAACAAACAAAAACTAAAAGAATTTGCAAACACCAAACCAGCCTTACAGGAAATATAGAAAGGGGTCCTCTAAGCAAAGAGAGAGCCTAAAAATAACGGACCAGAAAGGAACAGAGACAATATACACTAACAATCACCTTACAGACTATACAATGGCACTAAATTCATATCTTCCAATAGTTATCCTGAATGTAAATGGGCTAAATGCCCCAATCAAAAGACACAGGATATCAGAATGGATAAAAAAAAAAAAAAGACTCATTGATATGCTGTTTCCAAGAAACTCATTTTAGACCCAAAGACACCTCCAGATTTAAAGTGAAGGAGTGGAAAACAATTTACCATGCTAATGGACATCAAAAGAAAGCTGGGGTGGCAATCCTTATATCATACAAATTAGATTTTAAGCCAAAGACCATAAGAGATGAGGAAGGACACTATATCATACTTAAAGGGTCTATACAACAAGAAGATCTAATAATTTTAAATATCTATGTGCCTAACATGGGAGCAGCCAATAATATAAACCAATAAATAACTAAGTAAAAGAAATACATCCACAGTAATATAATAATAGTAGAGGATATTAATACCCCTCCCACTGAAATGGACAGATCATCTAAGAAAAAGATCAACAATGATATAAAGGCTTTAATGACACACTAGGCCAGTTGGACATCACAGATATATTCAGAACATTCCATTCCAAAGCAACAGAATGCACATTCTTCTCTAGTGCATGTGGAACATTCTCCAGAAGAGATCACATCCTGGGTCACAAATCAGGTTTCAGCTGGTACCAAAGGACTGGGATCACTCCCTGCATATTTTCAGACCACAATGCTTTGAAACTAGAACTTAACCACAAGAGGAAAGTTGGAAAGAACTCAAATATATGGAGGCTAAAGAGTATCCTACTAAAGAATGAACTGGTCAACCAGGAAATTAAAGAAGAATTTTTTAAAAATCATGGAAACAAATGAAAATGAAAACACAACTGTTCAAAATCTTTGAGACACAGCCAAGGCAGCCCTGAGAGGAAAGTATATAGAATACAAGCCTTTCTTGAGAAATAAGAAAGGTCTCAAGTACACAACCTACCCCTACACCTAAAGGAGCTGGAGAAAGAACAGCAAAGAAAGCCTAAACCCAGCAGGAGAAGAGAAATAATAAAGATCAGAATAGAAATTAATGAAATAGAAACCAAAAGAACAGTAGAACAAATCAATGAAACTGGGAGCTGGTTCTTTGAAAGAATGAGCAAGATTGATAAACCCTGGCCAGACTTATCAAAAAGAAAAGAGAAAGAACCCAAATTAATAAAATCGTGAATGAAAGAGGGGAGGTCACAACAGACACCAAAGAAATACAAGCAATTATAAGAACATATAATCAGCAGCAATACACCAGCAAATTTGACAATCTGGAAGAAATGTATGCATTCCTAGAGACATAGAAACTAACCAAAACTGAACCAGGAAGAAATAGAAAACCTGAACAGACCCACAACCAAAAAGGAGATTGAAGCAGTCATCAAAAATCTCCCAATAAACAAGAGCCCAGGGCTAGACGACTTCCCAGGAGAATTCTACAAAACATTTAAAGAAGAATGAATACCTATTCTCCCGAAACTGTTCCAAAAAATATAAGTGGAAGGAAAACTTCCAAACTCATTTTATGAGGCCAGCATTACCTTGATCCCCAAACGGGACAAAGACCCCATCAAAAGAAAAGAATTACAGATCAATATCCTTGATGAATACAGATGCAAAAATTCTCACCAAAATATTAGCCAATAGGATTCAACAGTATATTAAAAGGATTATTCACCACAACCAGGTGGGATTTATTCCTGGGCTACAAGGTTGGTTCACCATCTGTAAATGAATGTGATACAGTGCATTAATAAAAGAAAAAACAAGAACCATATAATCTTCTCAATAGATGGTGAAAAAGTATCTGACAAAGTATAGTATCCTTTCTTGATCAAAACTCTTCATAGGGATAGAGGGTACATACTTCAATATCAACAAACCATCTGTGAAAAACCCACAGCAAATATCATTCTCAATGGGGAAAAAACTGATAACTTTCCCCCTAAGGTCAGGAACACAGCCAGGCTGTCCACTATCACCACTGTTATTCATCATAGCACTAGAAGTCCTAGCCTCAGCAATCAGACAACAAAAAGAAATAAAAGGTATCCAAATTGGCAAAAAAGTCAAACTCTCACTCTTTGCAGATGATATGATACTTTATATGGAAAACCCAAAACTCCACTCCAAAACTGTTAGAACTCATACAGGAATTCA
Source organism: Spilogale gracilis (assembly GCA_004023965.1). Lineage (NCBI taxonomy): Eukaryota > Metazoa > Chordata > Mammalia > Carnivora > Mephitidae > Spilogale > Spilogale gracilis. Next base: position 20,477 of record PITA01020693.1, on the reverse strand, counting down.
ATAAAGCATCAGGATATAAAATCAATGCACAGAAATCAGTTGCATTTCTATACACCAACAGCAAGACTGAAGAAAGAGAAATTAAGGAGTCGATCCCTTTTATGATTGCATACAAAAACATAAGATACCTAGGAATAAACTTAACCAACAATGCAAAGAATATGTACTCAGAAAACTATAAAATACTCATGAAAGAAATTGAGGAAGACACAAAGAAATGGAAAAACATTCCATGCTCATGAATTAGAAGAACAAATATTGTGAAAATGTCTATGCTACCTAGAGCAATCTACACATTTAATGCAATCCCTATCAAAATACCATCATTGCTTTCTAAGAAGTGGAACAAATAATCCTAAAATTTATATGGAAATAGAAAAGACCTCAAATAGTCAGAGAAACATTGAAAAAGAAAACCAAAGTCAGCAGCATCATAATTCCAAACTTCAAGCTCTATTACAAAGCTGTAATCATCAAGACAGTATGGTACTGGCACAAAAACAGACACATGGATCAATGGAACAGAATAGAGAGCCCAGGATTGGACCCTCAACTCTATGGTCAACTCATTTTTGACAAAGCAGGAAAGAAAATCCAATGGAAAATAGATAGACTTTTCAACAAATGGTGTTGGGAAAAATGGACAGCCACATGCAGAAGAATGAAACTGAACCATTTCCTTATACCCCACACAAGAATAGACTCAAAATGGATGAAAAACCTCAATGCGAGACAGGAATCCATCAAAATCCTTGAGGAGAACATAGGCAGCTGCCACAGACCAGAAGCACAGTCATTCATATAGGTTTCCTCTGCAAGGCACAGAACACCCTGACCCTCCCTCAAAGTGAGGGAGTTAGGCAGGGTCTCAGTTATGGACGCCATGCAGCTTCACTTTCTTTGTTCTCCCTTTTCACTTGAATAGTTCTGAAAAACACTTTTCTCCTTATACCTACAATTATATCAAACCTTTCTCTACTCCTACTTTTAGCTTGCTTACGTCAAGCCTCAAGTTTCACCCTACCCTTTTAAAACATGATAATTATAGAGATAATAAGAAAAATAATCATAGTAGTATGGTAGCTGCATTGTAACTAGCTTAGTTCAAACAAAAGAAATCTCATAACCACATGACCACATGTTCACCTCCCTGCATTTAAGGGAGGAAGTCCTGATAGGACAATGATTGATAAAACCCATCTGAACAAAACATGATGTACAACTATCAGTAAAGTTAAGATCTGTCTTTGTCTATAATTGATTATTCCTTAGATTGGACTTTAACCAAAACATCCTATGTAATAGTTGGGGTCTTCATGGGCACTATTGTCAGACAAAATTAATCAAAACTCTTTGAACTTATATGTAACACTGTGCTATAAATAAAGAGCCATGAGAATAGTGTTTTCAGGAGATCCCCCACACCACTCTCGAGTCCTGTCTCCTCATTCAGAATCACTGACACCTTCCCCACATTCTGGACCCTGGCTGTTGCTGGGGCTGGCTCCTGGCAGGCAACAACCTCTTTGAACTCAGCTGTACTAACTTCCTAGAAATATCACCAAAACAAGGGGAGCAAGGAAAAAATTGAACTATTGGAATGTCATCAAGATCAAAACTTTTGCACAGCAAAAGAAACAGTCAACAAAACCAAAAGACAACCAACAAAATGGGAGAAGATATTTGCAAATGACATATCAGATAAAGGGCTAGTATTCAAAATCTATAAAGAACTCCTCAAACTCAACACTGGAAGAACAAATAATCCAATCAAGAAATGGACAGAAGACATGAACAGACATTTCTCCAAAGAAGACATCCAAATGGCCAACAGACACATGAAAAAGTTCTCAACATCCCTCATCATCAGGGAAATACAAATCAAAGTCACAGTGAGATACCACCTTACACAAGTCAGAATGGCTAAAATTAAGAAGTCAGGAAACAACAGATGTTGGCAAGGATGTGGGGAAATGGGAACCCTCCTACACTCTTGGTGGGAATGCAAGCTGGTTCAGTCACTCTGGAAAACAGTATGGAGATCCCTCAAAACGTTCAAAATAGAGCTACCCTATGACCCAGTAATTGCACTACTGGGCCTTTACCCTAAAGATACAAATGTAGTGATCCGCAGGGGCACATGTACCTGAATGCTTATAGTAGTAATGTCCATGATAGCCAAATAGCCAAACTATGGAAAGAACCTAGATGTCCATCAACAGATGCATGGATAAAGAAGATACAGAAGAGATAGATAGATAGATAGATAGATAGATAGATAGATAGATAGATAGATAAATAGATAGATAATAGATAGATATAGATATAGATATAGATATAGATATAGATATAGATATAGATATAGATATAGATATAGATATAGATATAGATATACACACACACATACACAATGGAATACTATGAGGCCATCAAAAAAAATGAAATCCTGCCATTTGCAATGACGTGGATAGAACTGGAGGGTATTATCCTGAATGAAATAAATCAGAGAAAGACAATTATCATATGATCTTCTATATGAGGAATTTGAGAGGCAGGGCAGGGGGTTGTGAGGGGTAGAGAGGGGAAAAAATGAAACAAGATGGGACTGGGGAGGGAAACAAACCCTAAGAGACTCTAAATCTCACGAAACAAACTGAAGGTTGATGAGAGGTTGGAGGGGGAGGGATAAGGTCCCTGGATTATGGAAAAAATTAAAATTAAAAAAAATGCCCCAGCACAATGATGAGAAAAGTTTGAAAGAGTCAGTGAAGCCTTCATGAGAACATGGAATTTCAAGCTGGGCTATGATATAAAGATAAAGAGATGAAATGTTCTGTGAAATGTGTAGCTGAGATGAACAGAATTCAGCAGTAAACACTACTTATGAGAAGAGTTTTAAAAAGATAAATGAACCTGGAAAGGGTGTGGTACAAAACTCATGCAGCCACTGTGGCCATTTATAATGAAAATTTTACAGAATATATCCGTAGCCACCCCTAGGTAAGGGCAATTAGATGGGAGACCCTAGGGATCCTCTGCAACCTCACTACCACTTCCAGAAAAGTAACTCTCAACTGAGTTTGTCTACACCTATAGACATTTATTAGCAAACAGACATATAACTAGAAACCTGTTTTTTTTAAGATTTAATTTTTTATTTGAGAGAGAGCATGTGTGAGAAAGGGGGAGCAGAGAGAGAGGGACAAGCAGACTTTCTAGTGAGGACAGAGTCTAATTCCAGGCTTGATCTCAAGACCCAAGATCACGGCCTGAACCAAAATCAAGAGTGAGCTGTGGAACACCTAGGTGGCTCAGCTGATTAAGTGTCTGCCTTTGGCTCAAGTCATGATCTCAGGGTGGTGGGATATCTGCTTAGTGGCGTGTCTCCTTCTCCCTTTTATTCTCTATCTGTACTCTCCCTCTCTCTCTCTCAAGTAAATAAATACAATATTTTTAAAGAGAGAGAGAAATAGAGAGTCAGATGCTTCACCAAAAAGGCCCAAAACCTGTTTTTTGAGGTCAAGTCCCAGCTGTGCTCTAAATATAACTAACTGACATGAAAGGGTCATTGGAGAGGAAACTAATAATTTTTCAGGGGAAAGGTCAATGAACCTTCTGTTTAGCCTGAGAAAACCAAGCTTTTCTGAATAGGAAGCTGCCCACGGTCAACGTTTGGGAATCAAGTCATGGGCACCAAGTCATGGGCACCATACTAAAGGGTGGAGACTATTGGGCCTCCTGGATTCTTATACTCTGCCCATATATCCAGCTAATTCACACCTCTAGTGCACAATTCAGTTTGCTAGCAAAAACTCATTTCAAATATTCATTTTGCTAATCAACAAAATGCCTAGTGTTGATTAGAGCTAAAGATAATTGAAGAGCCACTAGGAGCTCTCTTCTCTGAAAGTGCTCTTTTGATTAAATGCCACCCCTGAAGTGTGTATTCCTCTTTGGGCAACTATGCGCTGTCCATGTGGATTAAAAATAATTAACACACTTCTACATACACACGGTCTCTGATGAAAGATTTTAAAAAGTAATTCCCCCCTGACACAGCAGGCAGGAAAGGGCAGTAGTGAAATGGGGTGTTTGAGGCAGAGACAATGTTGGCAGATGCGCAGAGGACAGGGTGAAGCCAGAGTATGGAAAGTGCCACCTAACTAGGGAAGTACATTTCACAGGCTGCAGGGAACCTTTGAACAGGAGACTAAAATAGTCATCTCCTGCGAAAGCAGCAATGCAGAGCATGGACTCTAGAAGAGGACTACTGGAAGGGATGCGAACTCTGCCATTTACTAGACATATGCACTTGGGGAAATTGTCTCTGTGCCTCCATAAAAAAGGGGATCATTAGGGTGCCTAGGTGGCTCAGTGGGTTAAAGCCTCTGCCTTTGGCTTAGGTCATGATCCCGGGGTCTTTGGATCGAGGCCCGGGTCTGGCTCTCTGCTCAACAGGGAGTCTGCTTCCTCCTATGCCTCTGCCTGCCTCTCTGCCTACTCGTGATCACTCTTTCTGTGAAATAAATAAATAAAATCTTTTTTAAAAGGGGGGATTATTAAAATATCAAATTCATCATATTGCTGAAAAGAGTTGATTATAATACCTATATAACATAAAATACTTATAACAGTGTCTGACGCCAGTAGGTGAACAAATGTCAACTACTCCTAGACAGATGGGAGGGTGTGAAGAGACAGAGGAATGCAAACTAAAACAGCACACTCAATTAATTGCACCCAAGTGGTAATGTGCATGGGACATGAGTCCCTGCCATTCAGGGAGGAATGATGGTTTCTTATCTGCCTCCATCTCCCACTTTCCCCTCAATAATCCTAATTAGATGTGAAATTTAATTTGCAAGATTGAGTTCGCCCCTATGCCTGCTAGCAACACTGCAATCCCAGAAATGGAACTGTCATCTTAAGAGGTCACACGAGACCTGCCAGAGAAAGTTGGCTGCCGCTCTATGGAGTCAAAGCACAGAGCACAAACATCTCTTAGGCACAGAAACGTGGGATGACATGTTCAGACTGTGAACATAATGTGTGGTAAGATTGTGGGCTACAATAGTGTGGAATAATCGTGAACCTTGCACATGACAATTTTTTTTTACTCTGCCCAAAAAGAGTAACGATTCATTCAGTGAAATAGAAAAGAAATTTGGCTTCACTTATTTTGCTGTTTGAATGCCTTTCCTGAAAACACATACTCAAGTTTTCAAAAAAGAATATACTTTTAGGGTTCCTTGTGTCAAATTGTTCAATTGTTCATCTAAATAGAAGTAAATCATATTATTCTTCAATAACATGGCAGATTGTTCATTTATTTAACCATTAAAGCATCCTGAGCCCCCACTGTAGGTACTAAAGCTGCTTCAGTTAATAAAGCAGATATAAATCCTTACCTGAATGGACCTTCTATTCTAGTGGAAAGGGACCAACATGAACCATAACTGTGATGAGTAACTTACATAGCATGCTGGCAGATGATAAGTGCAGCAGAAACTAACTAGAGAGAGGTAGAGGGGATCAAGCATGTGGGGGTGGGAGGGCTGTGCAGTTTTAAATGGAATGATCTATCTTTGAGAAGAGGGCTTAAGGAGTGTGCTGAAGAAGGTGATGAAAACCACCAGAGACATTTAAAATTAAGAAAGAACACCTTAGGAAAACTAAAATAAATGATGGAAGATATTGTAATATACAAGATTCTGACCTACAAACAAATTTCAGAATTATCTATTGCAACAAAAGGATGTAATGATGCCCAAATACTGCTTTATGGCTGGAAAGAATAGTATCCAACATACATCAGTGTGAAAAATGAGACACTTCTTTCTTTTACCTTATTTTATTTAAATTCAATTAATTAACATATAGTGTATCATTAGTTCCAGATAGAGTTCCATTACTTATCAACTACCTATAAAACCCAGTGCTCATTATATCATGTGCCCTCCTTAATGCCAATCACCCAGTTACCCCATCCCCCCACTCCCTTTCCTTCCAGCAACCCTGTTTGTTTCCTGTAGTTAAGAGTCTCCTGGTATCATCTTATTTGATTTTCCGCTCCCTTTCCCTATGATACTCTGTTTTGTTTCTTAAATTCCACATGAGTGAAACTATATGATACTTGTCTTTCTCTGATTGACTTATTTTGCTTAGTGTGATACCCTCCAGTTCCATCCATGTCATTGTAAATGGTAAGATTTCATCTTTTTTGATGGCCGAGTAACAGAAAAATGAGCCACTTTAAAAAAAAAAAAGATTTTATTTATTCATTTGACAGAGAGAGATCACAAATAGGCAGAAAGGCAGGCAGAGAAAGAGGGGGAAGCAGGCTCCCCGTGGAGCAGAGAGCCGATGCAGGGCTTGATCCCAGAACCCGGAGATCATGACCTAAGTCAAAGACAGAGGCTTAACCCTCTGAGCCACCTAGGTACCCCAAGCCACTTCTTAATGGCTCAAAGAATGGTTTCAGTCAGGAACTTCAAACTTAAAGCCAAAATTAACATATTTATCCAAAATTGAAGACAAGGGCTCTTTTTCTTTTCATTAAATTTAATATCTTTAATTCTTTTGAAACGCCACAGTATTTGGTCTACTTACCTCATTTCTAATCAAAGACTATTTATTGAGCTTCTGCAATGTCCTTGGACTTGTTTGTGAAGATATTATATGAAAAACAATTTACATTGTCTGAGTTAACCATCTATTGGAATGGAAATACAAGCTTTAGAGGAAGTCATATAAAATTTAGGATGATGGAAAACTTCATGTATAAGGCTTTGGATTTGTCCATTTTAAAATGATCTCAAGAACTAAAAAGTTATTGCTGAATTCCCTGACTGGTAAAATAACTACAAAAATAATTTTAAATCATATCCATTGTGAGTATTTTCAATGGTTATAATTTTGATATGATAGATCAGGGACTCCAACCTAGAATGGTTTAAATAAGATAGACTATTATTTCCCTACCACATTATAGTCTAGTTATTCTAGGCTGGCAGGACCTCTCTGCTTCACATGGACAGTCTAAGATCCATATGTCTGTCACCCACACTTGGCCATCCACAAAGGCATTGTCCTTGTCTTCAAGGCCATAGTCATGTCTCTGGCATGCCTATGTTCCAGTTCCTGCTGGGGGAAAAAGAACCATTGTCTGGGAAAAGTAAACTAGTCCTTAAGTTGGAGAAGAGATGTTGAAAGTTGAAAATGCCACTTATTCTTCCCAGATCTCCTTGCTCCAATGTTAGTCACATGGCCACACCTATCTGCAAGAAAGATTGAGAGATGTGGTCTCTCTATAAATTACTACATATCCAGGAAGAAAGAGACAACTTGCATTCTGCTGCGGTCTGCCACTCTGTCCACCTGAACCTCCTACACACCATTCTACCCACACACGCAACACACTACACTTTTCCTAAAATGCCCAAAGTCCCGTCCAGTTACTGTGACCAGATCAAAAATTTAGGATCCTTGAGTGATGGGCAACTTTTCCATCTGATCCAAAGTGACTCCTCATGGTCCAGAAAGGTATAAACAATAAAGAAGTTTGTATATGTTACCTACATCCTTCCCAATATGCACTCAATCCACAATAAGGACCAAATTCTAGCCTGAGCATATCTCTTTCTTATAAACTATATGCACAGCATCAGGGAGTCATAGGAATTCATGTCTTCAAATTATACATATCTCGAGGCACCTGAGATCATTGATATGCGTTCCTGGGAAGCTGGAGTTGAGGGAGTGGTCAATAGCTTCTTGGAGGGAGGTTCCTATGATTTTCAACTGCCTATGGGTAAGCTCTCAAGCAGTGCAGGGTTAGATTGTTATTGACAGCTTCCCAGCTCTTCACTTCCCTACTCCTCCTAATTTGGTAGGGGAAGCCTTTACTTCTCTATACTAAAATATTTCATTTTTGAATTACTGATTGACTTTTATTTTCCTGATCAGACCCAAACTGTTGCACCATATTTCATCAAACATAAGTCATTGTCAAATGTAAGATCCACCATTAATAAAAATCAATACAGGGGCATCTGGGTGGCTCAGTGGGTTAAAGCCTCTGCCTTCAGCTCAGGGCAGGATCTCAGGGTCCAAGTGTGTCTCTCAAAATCAAGAAAATATGAAAGAGTAATTCCCTGGGGATTATTTTTTAAGTATGGGATGAAGTAGGATCCTGTTTCATGTTTTTCCACATAGATACCAGATTTTCTCAGCATTGTTGATTATAAACGATGTGCTTTCTCCACTGATCTGTAATGCTGCTTCTGCCAAATATCAAATACCCCTATGTGTGTCGATATGATTCTGGGCTTTCTAGTCCATTCCACTGATTTGTCTATCACCAAACTAAATCCATGCTGCCTCACTTATGATGTTGTAAAAAAAAAAAAAAAAGTTTTGATGGCTGTAAACAAATCTTACCAACTTGTTCTTCTTTAGGGCAATATTGGCCTTTTCGGTACTGTATAAATCTTAGACTTAGCTTGCGAAGTTACACACAAAGCCTCCTGCAGTTTGTGAGCCAGATGGCATTGATCCTCTGAATTAATTGATCTGACCATATAGTACTGAGTCTTCCAATTTATAAGCATAGTACATAACTCTCCACTTTTATATTACACTTTCAATAAAGTCTTTTAAGATTGTAGAAGGTTGGCACATAGTTTGTTGGATTTATTCCAAAGTGCTCCATACTTCTAATGTTTTTGTGTGTGGTATCTCTACAGTTCAATTCGTGTATATTTTTGCAAATGCTCCTAATGAGAGTTTTCTTTTTTTCCTTCTAATCCTTGTACCTTTTATTTCTTTTTCTAGCTTTATTGAACTCACTGGAATCTCGAGTGTTGGAAGGAAATGGTGAGAGCTGACATGCTTGTCTTCTTTATTTTATTTTATTTATTTATTTGACAGAGAGAAACACAGTGAGCGAGGGAACACAAGCAGAGGGACTGAGAGAGGGAGAAGCAGGCTTCCCACTGAGCAGGGAGCCCGATGTGGGGCTCGATCCTGGGTCTCCAGGGTCATGACCTGAGCCGAAAGCAGTCGCTTAACCAACTGAGCCACTCAGGCGCCCCACATGCTTGTCTTCTTGATCACAAAGGGAAAGAATTCAACATTTCACCATCAAGTGTGGTGTTAGCTATAGTTATTTTGGAAAATAAGAATGCTACCTTCTCTTTTATTCCTGGTTTTTTAAGAGATATTATTTAAAAATAGACAGTTCTACTACATGTTTCATTATGTAGTGAAAAATGGCTGCTGGCATTCCAGACTACAATACCTATTTGCTCATCCCCTGCCTCTTGTCTGTTAAGATGCAACATATCATCAATTTTTTGTTATGACTACATACCATTCCCAAGTACTTATCTCTAAATTGTTAGGGTAAAGGCTAAACTAGTCTAACAAAGTTAACCCTCCCCACAGCAGTTCAGATGAAATGTTTTCTTGAGTACCTAGCAGTCCGACCATCATGTTGTCATGCACTTGGGATTCTTCTGAGTACACTAAAGCTTTACTCCCTAAAAAAAATAAAATGGTCTAGAATGGTGTTGAGGAATTCAATACAAAAACCACTGATGCTGCTTAAAATGGTCATGCCAGACATATCTGTTCAAAGCCTCTTCAAAAATGTTCTTCCCAAGCCCCTGGCTGCCCAGCCAAGGACTACAATTCTAATTCTCCCTTGCAGCTGGGTGTTGCCATGTGACAGCTTGAGCCAATGAGAGGTGAGGGAAAGGGAAGTGTACAGCTTCTGTGTCAGCGACTTTTTCTAGAAAAGCTGCTTTTACTTTCTTGCTCAAGAGCAGAGATGCAGCAATCCATTTTGAATAAACAGGTAAAGATAAGGGCTAAGAGAGGAGCAGAATGACAAGCAGAAACTTCACCTATTCTTAAATTCCTTCCTCCACACCATTAGCATAAACATCTTTTGGAAAAGACATTTTATTCTCAGTCAATAAGATCCAATTTAAGAAAATTAATTGCAAAGTTTCTTATTTCAGTATCTCCATTAGAAGATAAGAAAGTGTTCAATTATCTAGGCAAACATGGCTGGAAGTAGATTTTTTTAAAATCAAACCAACTGTTCATGCACTTTCTTATTTGACATTCTCAGTCACTAACTTCAAGCCTAACACATATCTATTGAGTACCTAGACTTTGTTCTAGCATTGTTGGAGGTGCTGGGAAACCATGATCAATGAGACAGCCACTGACTGCATGACAATAAAAAATACAAAGACACTGACACACATTCGTCCCTCTATGTCTCTCTCCACTTTCCCCTTTGTCTCTGAAATTTGGCTGAAGGATGCAGGTAACCATGAAAGAGTGCATTTCACACTATATGGTGAATATGGGACAGAACTCAACTTGAAACTAAATCAAACCTTTGAGCTGTTTTCAAACAGATTTCAGAGTCTTAGCTGCAACACAAAGGAAATTATCATTGTGGTATGTTGCCTCGGTTCTATTATTCTGAAGAAACTCGAAATGAGAGAACAACCTACACTATAAAAAGTCAGTTGTCTCCTGATCGTTATTTTATGGAGTTGCTATTCCTAAACCTTAGTCATTTTTGACGTTTACAATCTAAGGAATAATCTGACCTAATATTAGTACCTTACATGTATTAAGTGATTCAATCCTCACACAAAAACTCCATGAGGTAGCTGTTACTGATGTCCTCATTTTACCAATAAGAAAAGCAAGGCTCGGGGGCGCCTGGGTGGCTCAGTTGGTTGGGTGACTGCCTTCGGCTCAGGTCATGAGCCCGGAGATCTGGGATCGAGCCCCACATCAGGCTCCCTGCTCGGCGGGAAGCCTGCTTCTCCCTCTCTCAGTCCCCCTGCTTGTGTTCCCTCTCTGGCTGTGTTTCTCTCTGTCAAATAAATAAAATCTTTAAAAAAAAAAAAAAAAGAAAAGAAAAGAAAAGCAAGGCTCGGAAGGGTCAAGTAATCTGTTCAACCAACAGAGTATTCAAGTACACAAGGCTTGGACCATTAGTATATTCTCTTTGTTTCAAGTCAGTGTCCTGGTGTCATCTCACTTCCCTCTGGCCTCATTTTCTCATCTATTGAAAACCTATTTCATAGGGTGCATTGTATAAATCAATAAGGACTATCTTAAACTTCTTTAGAACTAAGCAGGATGTAGAAAAGTTAAATAATCACTCAAGTTCTATACCTCTTTCTGTGATTAAGGTCTCACTTTTTAATTTTTAGGTGATGTTTCATTTATGTGTAATTTATACAGTTATTTTATTTAAATGGCTTTAGTTACTGTAAAAATAGAGTAATAATTCTTAACTTGCTAGAGGACACTGACCAAGTCAAAACAGAAGTTCTCCCTTGTTAGTAATATATTCTAAAATCCAGTGTATGCAAATATGAATGAGCCACACATGGTTTTCTGTATGTTAAGAATGAGGCAAAATAGGATCTGTCATTATTTTAGGGTTTTTAAGGTACAATCCTGTAGCCTTCTGCAAACCACTAAGGCAACTGTGTGTAAAGTCACATATTTTATGCATCCCAAGGATGAGTCATAAAATCAATAATCAACCAGACTAAAAGAAAGATTGACTTATCCTTCTTATATCTCTATAAAAATTATATTAAATTGTAGTCATATAGATAAGTAATCAAAGATTATACTGCCAGAAACATAGGGAGATGTCCTACAGATATGTATCAAATAGTTCATTAATAAAAGTATAGTTATCTTTCTAGTTGCAGGGAATATGACAGTATTTATCATCTTTTTAAGTTTCTAATTTATTGTAACTTCTTTCTTCATTCCAAATAAATGTTTTCTTACATAATTTGTTTCTTTTTCTTACTGAGTACTCCCCAAATTACATGAACTTTAATCTCCAATGGAAAAGATGGGAGTTTCCTCTCTGCTGCTATACTTTTTGCTCATATTACATGACTGTCATAAGGATAAAATAAAATCATGCATTTGAAAAAGCATAAAATAAAATCATGCACCTTGGAAAAGCAAAAAGTACTATTTTACTGAAAAGTGTTAGTATTATATTGCTTTGGCTATGACTCATTTTCACCTAAATCTTTCACACATGGTAGAGAGACTTTCAAAAATGGGTTTTCATATCCAGCTCAAAATAGAATGTGGTTTCCTATGTATAATATTTAAGTATGAGGCATAACTGCTAAACTATATGGTATCTCAGAAATCTAAGATACATTTGCTGCACTACAACACCAATATGGTATGTTGAGCCATACCATAAACTAGACAATATGTTATACAGTAAGATGAGTCAGAAACAAAGCCTGCTTTGAAGATAGTCTCAGTGATGACATTAATCCATTGAGAATGGGTGTGGTCTTGAAAAAGTCAGTTGGAGTTAATGGGACAAATGAGTTGAACTAACTTGAATAATCATGTTTGAGGCTATAAATAAGAAATGAGTGAAATAATGAGGTTAATTTTTCTTGTATGGCCCATACACTGGATTTGAGTACAGCTTTTGAACTATTTGTTGATAGAGGCACCTAGGTGGTTCAAATGGTTGGGTGTTCAACTCTTGCTTTCAGCCCAGGTCATGATGTCAGGGTCCTGAGATCAAGCTCTGAGATCAAGCTCCATGCTGAGTGGGGAGTGTGCTTGAGGATTCTCTCTACTTCTCCCTGTGCCCCTTTCCCCCCTCGCATGAGTACTCTCTAACTCTCCCTCTCAAATAAATAAATAAGTCTTTACAAAATAAAATGAACTATTCGTTTATAATAATCATTCATGACTTTATTGCCACATTTTGTACACACCATGACTTGCAGGTCTGCTTGTACCCATGTTTTCAGTAAAGAGAAAGACAATGCAGCTATATGTTTACAAGTTAAACTTCTTCATATATTCAGTATTCAGTAAGCAAACTTTACTTAAAAAGCAAACAGTGAAGTTGTGAAAATATGTATGCACAACTATAGGCCCTCAAGAGCACTACTTTCACTGAGACAAAGCATCTGCTTGTATTGATATGATTATTAATTCTATTAAATAATTAGATTTTCATTCATGTCTATGAAAAAATGGCTGTTGGTTTGGAATTTCAGATCAACTGTCAGGATTTCTTTCTGCTTTTTGAAGAAACAAATTTAACTTATAAAGGTGTATAAAAGAAACACATGTTAATTAAGTGTCAAATCAATGAATTTTTTTTTAATCTGCCTACTGGAGCCCAATAATATCACTAAATTTATATGCAAACCTGAACCTCCTTAAGTATTTATTCCTTTTGCATAGAATGAATTTAATTTTACTTATTATGGAAATCAGACGAGCTTAATGCCTGCTTTGCTCATCTGTAATGGATTCAGGATGACATATTCAGAAACTTGCCCAGCATAGACATGGAAGCAGTATCTTACACCACACCGCTAGCACAACCCTTACAGTTCACCAAACTCCGTAGCCTATACAGCAGGCCTCCCTTTGCTTCTGAAGACTTCTCAAGACACATTCTGAACACTAAGAGTCTCTTCCTACAGTTGGAAGAACCCAGTACCTATCACCTTCTTTTTAAATTGCTCCTTCCTTTAAAATTGCTCCTTTTCACAGAGTTCCATATTTATTAGAGAAGTTGTGCATATTCATTATCTATTTGAAGAAGCTACCTTTAAAAAATTATGTATATCCTGCCTATTCCATGAAAGTTGAGAAAATTTACTAAGATCAATGTATTACAACTGGACAAAATAAACATAAAACTGAAACATTGAGGCCAGGAGGAAACGGAAACCATGTGGGTACTAATAACGGAACTTGCAAAACGTGTAGAATCACGTGTTAACAAAGACTCTGCTAAGCTCATTGGGAAGGGCCAAGACTTTGAGCCTGTTCACAAGCCCACTACAACACCAATTTTTCAGCCAGGGATTTGGGTCACTTTCCAATTAAATAAATAAATCCTTCTTGAGCACTTTCTGGGTGTTATGGCCTTAGCTTAGCAATGCAAGATACAAAACCTTATGATTCCTGCTCAGTCATGACAGTCATGTTCACAGCTCGCTCCATATCAAAGAAAAAGAGTGAAGTAGTAAGACAGGCGTGCACATAATGAATTGAGGAGAGATAGCAATTCCCAACTTGGAATCAGGAAGGGCTTTTGGAGAAGTAATAATTGAGGTGAGCTTTAAAAGGTAGAATTTTGACAGGAAGGTAAGGAAGGCCAAGAGCACTGCAGGCTGAGGAGGTAGCCTGACCCTCTTCTTGCCCATGGTGCTGTGTGATTCCACAACCCCTGCACCACACACTACAAATGTGTCCTGATGAGCCTGGCCGCTCCCCATGTTCGTCCCCAACACCACGACTGGAACCCGGGGCTGTACCCTCCTCACCTTGCATCTTTCAACTCTTCCAGCTCCTCTTTTAATCCACAGAACCTCTGGGTCATTATGCATGCTATCATTGTGTTTTATTGGCTAATAACAGACAGCCAGGCTGAGCTTTAACAATGGCTTCACTGGGCCACAAAGTCTCCCTCACATGGAGGGTGGGGATCTTTTCTACCATTTTGACAAGCCTTATTCACAATGACTTAACATGTGCTTTCTAGTAAAAGTTATTTAATTAACAATGTTAGCAATTTTTTATTTATAAAAATACAATTTATTATCTATTAAGCACCTATAATATTGGTATATATTTATAATTTTAAATGCTTATTTACTTCTATATTTGTTTACTTTAGCAACTATGAACTAAATGTTAACTTAGGTAAGTTAACATTAAATAAGATAATAAATAAAAGTTACCTAATAAAATCCTCCCTTTCAAATTATTCTCCCAGACTATAGTAAGGAATAATTTGGTGATATTGCAACCCAAACAAAGCCCTCTTTTGTGTCCTATCCCCCCACCTTAGGTGATATCCCAAACTTAGACTGCTTTAGATAGTTCTGCATCAACCACCTGTGCTTAACAATCATGCCCAGTGACCCGGCATCCTAACATCATACTCACACTCCAGCTCTCGAGTGCCACAAACCATATCCTTTACTTCCAGGTCTCCTATGCTTGTAGAGACTGTTCGACTAAATGACCTTCCAGACTAAAACCCTTTTCTTTTCTCTTCCTAAAAAAATGCAGAAAGAGAGGTGTTAGATTAATTTTTAAGATAATCATTAGAAGCTAACCCTCTACAGGAAGAGGAGGCAACTGAACAATTCAGGTCTGAATTCCTTCCAGGGCATCAGCTTAGAGGGATCCACAAAGAAAGCAACCTTACTTTTTTTAATAATAATAATTTATTTTATTTTTTCAGTGTTCCAAGATTCATTGTTTATGCCCCACACCCAGTGCTCCATGCAATTCATGCCCTCAGTAACCACCACCTGGCTCCCCATCCCCCCACATCCTCCCTTCCAAAACCTTCAGTTCATTTCTCAGAGTCCAAAACCTCTCCTGCTGCATTTCCCTCCCTGATTTACTTCAGTTCACATTTCCTTTCTTTCTCCCACTGTCCTCCATGTTACTCCTTATGCTCCACTAGTAAGTGAAACCATATGATACTTGACTTTCTCTGCTTGGCTTATTTCACTCAGCATAATCTCTTCCAGTCCCATCCATGTTGCTACAAAAGTTGGGTATCCATCCTTTCTGATGGATGTACTATTCCATTATATATATGGACCATATCTTCTTTACCATTCGTCGGTTGAAGGGCACCTTGGCTCTTTCCACAGTCTGGCGATTGTGGCCATTGCTGCAATGAACATTGGGGTACATATGGCCCTTCATTTCACTAAATCTGTATCTTTGGGGTAAACATCCAATAGTGCAATCATAGGGTCATATGGTAGCTCTATTTTTAATTTTTTAAGGAATCTCCACACTGTAGAAAGCTACCTTAAAGAGACACCTAAAAAGCAAGCCCAAAGCAGGTTTATATTGTGTTCTGTTACATCGAAATAAAGCAAGATTGAGATTTCCAGAGTTAGAAAGCCTTGAGAAGTTTAAAGGCCATGCCTTGGTGAGCAGGAGTTTGAGGAGCTGAGTCTCTGAGGGGCACAATAAGGTTCGCAATTATGGTTGAGAAGTGACTTCAACAGGAGTGAGGCCCAGCCCTGCAACCCAGAAGAAGCTTTCTAATACTGCCCTATCCCTGATTCCACCCACCCAACAACTTCCTTTCCTTGGCTACCTGCCACCCTTTCTTCACATTTTACCTTAAGCCCCACTCTCCAGTATCTAGAGACCACCCTCGTAGCAAGTTTGCATATTCTGGGGTCCTTGCCAAGGTGTTAAGTCTTGTATCACCAAAGAATTCCCACAAAACAATATACTTTCCACTGGTCAAGCACCTCAGAACCCAGTCTCATTCATACTCTCCTGACTCCTACCAATGTGTGTTGTGTCACAGCACCATTGAGGTACATTCTCTTTCCTCCTTTATCAGGCCCAGCACATCCTGCTGGGTGGTGTGGAGACTTAATTCTGGACACAGGCCCTGTGGCCAGGAGGAGAGACAAGGGGAGATCCAAGAGGGTGCTTCTGCATCACCTTCAACAAAGGGAGACTGTAGCTATTAATAGGGAGTGAGGGTTGTTCAAGCTCAGAGAGTTCAGGGGAATTTGGGAACTCAAATTTGGGGATCAGGCAAATGGGATTTATTCCCAGGATGCATGGGTAGCTCCATACTCACAAATCAATCAATGTGATACATCACACCAATAAGAGAAAGGATAAAAACCATAATTTCATTTCAGTAAATACAGGAAAAGCATTTAACAAAGTACAACATCCATTCATGACAAAAACCCTCAACAAAGTAGATTTGGAGAGAACATACCTCAACAAAACAAAGGCCATATATGAAAAACCCACAGCTAACATCATGCCTAATTGTGGAAAACAGAGCTTTTACCGAAAGGTCGGAAACAACACAGGAATGTTCACTCTCACCACTTTTATTCAAATAGTAGTAGAATTCATAGCCACAGCAGTCAGACAAGAAAAAGGAATAAAGGTATGCAGATTGGCAAGGAAGAAGTAAAAGTTTCACTATTTGCAGATGACATGATACTATATATAGAAAACCCTGAAGACTCCACCATAAAATCACTAAAACTGATCAATGAATTCAGTAAAGTTGCAGGATACAAAACCAATGTACAGAAATCCATCATCTTTCTGTACATTAATAATGAAGATGCACAAAGGGAAATTAAGAAAATAATCTCATTTACAATTGTACCAATAATGATAAGATATCTAGGAACAAATTTAACCAAGGAGGTAAAAGACCTGTACTCTGAAAATTATAAAACATTAATGAAAGAAATTGAAGATGACCAAAAAAATGGAAAGATAGTCCATCTCATGGATTGGAAGAAAAAATATTGTTAAAATATCTATACTCCCCAAAGCAACTACAGATTTAATGCTTTCCCTATCAAAATACTAATGGGATTTTTCACAGAACTAGAACAAACAATCCTAAAATTTGTATGGACCCACAAAATACCCCAATTAGCCAAAGCAAACTTGAAAAAGAAAAACAAGGCCAGAGGTATCACAATTCCAGTTTTCAAATTATACCACAAAGCTGTAGGAATCAAAATACCATGGTACTGACATTAAATTGACACAAAATAATAGAACAAGATGGAAAGCCAAGAAACAAACCTATGATTATTATGATCACTTAATATTCAACAAAGAAGACAAGAATATGCCGTGCGAAAAAGACAGTCTCTCCAACAAATGGTGGTGGGAAAACTGGACAGCTACATGCAAAAAAATGAAACTGAGTCACTTTCTTATACCATAAACAAAAATAAACTCAAAATGGATTAAGGACCTAAACGCGAGAACTGAAACCATAAAAAGCCTAGAAGAGAGCATAGGCAGTGATTTTTCTGACTTTTCTAAATATATCTCCTGAGGCAAAGGAAAAAAATTAAAATAAACTATTGAGAATAAAGCGAAATTAAAAGCTTCTGCACAGCAAAGGAAACAACCAACAAAACTAAAAGGTAACCTATGGAGTGGGAGAAGATATTTGTAAATTACATATCAGATAAAGGGTTAGGATCCAAAATACATTAAGAAGTTATATACATCAGCACACAAAAAACAAATAATCTAATTTAAAAATAGGCATTTTTCCAAAGAAGACATATAGATAGCCAACAGACACATGAAAAGATGTTCAATGTCACTCATCATCAGGAAATGCAAATCAAAACTACAATGAGGTATCACCCTGTCACAGTGGCTAAAATCAAAAACTGAAGAGACAACACGTGTTGGCAGGGATATGGGGAAAACAGAACCCTGTTGCGCTGTTGTGGGAATGTAAAACTGCGCAGCCTCTCTGGTAGACAGCACAGAGTTTCTTCAAAATCTTAAAAATAGAACTAGCCTATAATCCAATAATCATACTACTGGGTATTTGCCAAAAAATACAAAACACTAATTCAAAGGAATACATGCACCCCTATGTTTACTGTAACATTATTTATAATAGCCAAATTATGGAAGCCGTCCAAGTGTTCATTGATAGAAGAATGGATAAAGAAGATATGGAATATTATTCAGCCATAAAAAGAATGAAATCTGCCCTTTGCAAGGGGATTCTTAAGATTAAGAAGGGGATTAATTGATGAGTGCTGAATATTTTATGGAACTAGCGAATCACTATATTGTACACCTGAAACTAATATAATACTGTATATTAACATACTAAAATTAAGATTAAAATTAATTTTTAAAAAAATATTTAAAAATTAGAAAAAGAAGATTTGGGGATCAGGGGAATCACTCAGTCTATGTTTCAAGGTCCCATACTTTCTCAATGAGCCTGTTAACCAGGACATAACCTGCTATGGTTGGGAGTTTGACCCTTTCTGGAGCTGAGCTACTCTGATAGTTAAGTCCTAGGCATGTCCCACAGCTTCTCTGAGCTCTCTCTTCAGAAGATGAGAGCCTCTTTGTAAGATATATAGGCCCTCTGGCTTTCACACTTGGTTTTCAGTGCCTACTAAATGCTCTCAGTCTTTCATCATCCTTTTCTAGAACATCCATCAAACTTACCCAAAGTCATCAAGTTCCATTGTTCTTACAGCTACAATTTCATCCCTACTTTTCAAATACCTGATGCATTACACCAGCCTGGGTCACCCTTTCTACCAGCACAGCATCACAACTCATCACTAGTAAAAGTTTAATCAATCAGAGCACAAATGGGAGCCATCTGCATGTCATCTACCAGAGATGGCTGTTATCAGTCCCACGGTGAGTGTTCTAGCTCCAAAACCCATCCTTTAAAAAAAAAAAAAGAAAAGAAACTAATTTTTCAGAAATAATTGAATTACATCACCATATAAGTGTAAAGTATATAGTACAATGGTTTGATTTACATATAATGGGAAATTATTGCAATAAGTCCAGTGTTTCATCTATCTTCTCATATAGATACAATAAAAATAGAGAAAATAAAAACAAAATTTCTCCTTGTGATGAGAACTCTTGGGATCTACTCTTTTAATAGCTTTCCCGTGTATCTTGCAGCAGTGCTAGTCATCGTGTTGTACGAGACATCCCTAATACTTGCTTATCTTATAACTGGTAGTTTAAACCTTTGACCACCTTCTTCCAATTTCTGTGAGTTATTTTTGTTTGTTTTGAGATTCCAAATGTAAGTAAAATCATACAGTATTTGTCTTTCTCTGACTTATTTCGCATAGCGCAATGCCTTCAACATCCAACATGTTGCAAATATTAGGGTTTCCTCATTTTTATGGCTGAATAACATTTCATTGTGTATGTATGTCACAATTTACGTATTCCTTTATCCCTTGGTACACACCTAGGTTGTTTCAGTGTCTTGACTATTATAAATAGTGCTACTGTGAACGTGAAGGTGCAAGTATTTTTTGCATTAGTGGGTTTTTTTTTTTCCTTTGGATATATACCCAAAAGTAGAATTGCTGGATCATATGGTAGTTCTATTTTTAATTTTTTGAGGCTCCTCGGTACTGTTTTCCTCAGTAGTCATACGAATTTACAATCCTACCAACGGTGCCCAAGTTTTCCCTTTCCTCCACATCCATATCAGACAAATGGAAGAGCAGGTATAGGTCAGACAATGACAATGGAGTTGAGACCTGGGTTGGCCACGGAAGCTTTGGGACAGGACTGATAATCAGAAGTGGGAGTTGAGAGGAAGATTACAGAGCCACTCATCACTTCAACATTCATCCAACTAATAGTTATTAAGAAACATCAGTGCGAGGGTCAAGATGGCGGAAGGCCAGGTGACCGCATTTCAGGGAGTTCCCTGAAGAGAGCTGAATTCCAACAAAAAAACCACTACAAGACCACCGTGAACACCCATGAAACCAGCCTGAAATGTGATATTTCCCACTTCTGGACCACCACGAGAGACAAAGAACATCGGCAAAAAGGTAGAAACAAATTGGAGGGTCTGG
>PITA01020692.1:0-34377 GCA_004023965.1 Spilogale gracilis | reverse complement strand
ATGGATGGATGGATGGATGGATGGATGGATGGATGGATGGATGGAGGTATGATGGGTAATAAATACGTGATGGATGGATGGATGGATGGATAGATGGATGGATGGATGGATGGATGGGTGGGTGTTTGGGTAGTTGGTGGATGAATCGTTGGACAGGTGGATGGATGAATGGATGGATGGATGACTGGCTGATGGTGGATGGTTAGATGGATAGATGAAAGGATGTGTGGTTGGTGGAGGGATAGATGACTGGATGAATGGGTGGACTGGTGGGTGGATGAGTGCTCGGATGAAAGGGTGGGCTGACATTGATAGATGGATGCATGAAACAGTGGAAGGATGAGTGGGTGCATGGGGAATGACTGGAAGATGGATGGATGGATGAAGTGAATGAATGAATGAATGAATGTGTGACGCTGAAGGACAATACTAGGAAGTGGGTAGCTTCCCTGCATAGACCTTAGGGAATTTCACATAGTGAGAAGTAAACAGTTCTACACATTTTACTGCTACTAACAATTGTGAAAAAAACGTTGGTGATTTAAATTTACCGGTGGACAGACACCCATGTCTCTTCTATTACATATAAAATATTATTCTGATGGCTCAGAACACATGCAAACACACACCAGAAGGGACACTATGTTGCTGTTTTAAAATTTTAATTGAAGTGCATTAGCATCCATTCAAATCAGAAGATATAGACCAGAATGCATAACAGAAGTCTGTGTTGAACAGACACCTTAAGCCACTGAGCCATGATCCGGAAACAGGAGTTCTCTTCCCTACAGAAGCTGGTCCAGACTCAAAGGTTGTCACCCGGACTCGTCCTTCTCAAGTATGTCCAACCCGGGGTCCTGGTTTTCACACCACTGCACCCACCACCCACAGTCTTCCCCAGAACAAGTTGATAGTGTTACTCTAATGGTTGACCACCATCCCAAGGCAATCCCTCCAAGGCTATATCCATATGGCTATCTTCACTTAGCTCCGGAAGCATCATACGTGTGATGCCCAACCGAGACTGCAGACCATTAGCCACCAGACATAAAGGAAACAACCCCGCTGTAACTCACATCTTGCGAAAGCTCACACAAGTAACCTCATGCACTCCCCCCAAGTCCCTTACCGAAGGGCTTCCCTGCTTGACACGGTGTCAAAGTGTCCAGGCACACCCACGAAGTTAGAGAAGAGCCCCCACCGTGTGGTCCAAACCCGTGTGTAGGACAGCTTTTAACGCCCCACAGTATGTGCGTGATAAACAAACCATTCTGACTTTTAAAAACCCCACATTTCCCTCTCTTTAGCACAGTGGTGCCCATTTCTCAGGGGTGGCCGTGAGCAGTGACCCTGTGAGAGCTGCTCCAACACACTGCATGCATTCACAGAATTAGAGTACTTCCAAACAGGATTTCTCATAAAGCATCCAGTCTTATAAAACTGAGACTTCTACCCCAAACAGCAGCGTTGAAATGGCCTGAGGAACACGGTGACTTGACTCGTTATTTAGGACGGAGGTAGCGATATGCAGTAGAGCACAGTCAAGTGTGATGGACTTCAAACAGATGTGCCTCTACGCAGAGACCCGGTCCAGATCCTGCTCGTGTGAGATGCCATCAGAACCACCCGGAGTGACCCGTCGCTTGTCCCCAGCCCAGAAGAGGCTCCGTCTCCCATGCCAGCTAGAATCTCCTTTCCACATCACCTCCGGCATTTCTCAAGTCAGGCATCTGCCAACAGCACTTGGCTGTCCAACCAGGGTTTGCAGAAGAGACACACAGCAAAGTGTCGCTCATACAAGCTCTGTGAACTTTACATGAGAGTCACCCTCCAGATGTCTGAATGCCTACACAGTCCTCAGGAAAGGACTTTCCATCATTGAGGCTTCTGGAGGTCCTCACTACATACTGGTGTCATTAGCTTAGGAATAGAAGAGAATCTGCAGGGATGTCAACCTTATGTGGGACAGAGATGGTAACACCTGCCCAAGGCAGCATCCCAGAGCTCCTTCGAGCAAGACCAGAGAGCATGAACAGGGTCTACCAGAAGTTTACCCCAGCCCCCATTTGCGGAGAAGACCTGATGACTCAGGGAAGCCAAGAAGGCATGGGTAGCTTGGATCAGCTGGGCAGGGGGGTACAGGGGCTTTAAGCTGGGTTTTTTTTATGGTCTACTTTATTTTGTGAGGCACTCAAGTTGGTCAGCCATAAATAGAGGCACATAGATGAACACCTGTTCCCTCTGAAGGGCTGGAGAAGTCTGCATTTGCGGGACCATGCAACAGAATACCCTAACCACACCCCGGGCAATGCAAGCTCCGGGTTACTGCAGAAACCGGTCCAACTTCTCCTGGATGCGGGCGAACGCATCCTTCCCCATGTAATCGATGCGTCCCTCCTCCCACTTTCTCCTTTCCTCCTCGGGACTCAGCTCCTTGACCTTCTCTTCGATGGAAATCTTGAAAACAGACATGGCCAGGTCAACCTAGGGAAGACAGAGAGAAGACAGTTTTGGGAGCCATTGTGATGGTGACAGAACATTCGGCTTAGTGACTTTCTACAAACGAATCTCAGTTCTTTTGAACAACATACGTGCCGAGATTCATATTCTTAGAAGATGCATTTCCTGGCCACGTTTTGTGAAATCTTATAAAAAAATACCACTGCACAAGTGTTCACTTTTTCATAAGGAGTGTTCTAATTTTTACCACTAAGCCATTTTACACACACATGTGTACGGATTTAATGCTTCTACCCGCCCGAAACCTCCATGTTTTGTGTCACCGTATATAATCAAGTTACGTGGAATCAAGAAGCCTACAGTAGTCTGGACAGCCTGCCCAAAGCCATTTAAATAATAACCCCATTTTCTACTTCCAAATGGCGGGATTTTTATCTTCTTCAAGCCAATATAAGAGAGAATGTAAAAGCACACACACCTGTAAACCAGAAACACACACACACACACACACACACACACACAGGTGGTACAGGTCCCACCCAGGTGTTCCCCGATGCTGTGTGTCGATGGGATGACACTGGCTGCCACATGGTTAAATTAGAATTTCAATGGCCATATGGGACTTTCTATCCTAATTATTTGCAACAGTGTCTTCGAGGAGTTTGTGTGCATAGTTTTCTATCCTAGTTCCCATATGTTGTGTTGAAACGTAGCCATCCCATGGGCCAAGGAAATAGCCAGAGTTAAAATAAAAAACAAAAACTGTTTTTCATTAGATCTTAGCCCTTCTTTCCTCTAAGAGCACTTGGATTCGGGCTCAATGCGTGTCTAGGAACTAAAACTTTCTGGAGTCAACAGGACGCATAGCACAGGTGGTCCACTTCTGCTCAACACAAAACAGGACGACGAGAACATCACCCGTGGTAATGAGAGGAGGTACCTATCTAGGAAAACCACAAACTCCCCTGATTTTATGACACATGGTACTACACAAAATAGGGAGGGTCATCCACAGTAGAGACACACATTGGAGGAGAAAGTCAACACGTCCTGGTTAAATGTAAAAGAAATGGTATGCCAGCTTCCTGGGTGCTCCCGAGGCCCCGCTCAATAAGGGGCATCATCCCAGAAGGTGGGAGTGTCCCTGGTGCCATGTGCCGGGAGCAGCCCTGGCGGTAGGGCTGGCACTAATCTTTACGAGCCAGGCACGATCGCGATCCTTCCAAACCACTGCTGGGTCGAATGCCCAGCCCTGCTGCCCGCTTTCCCAGCGAGGCAACCCCGTCTCCAGCTCATAGATCAGAGAAGGTACTAGAATCGCCAACTGTCCTAAAGCCGCCACCGCACATGGCTGAGCTGTTCAATGAGGTCTGCCCAGCAGCACCCCCATACTGCGTCACCCCCTAACCACTAATTATCTGAATCACAGAGCCTCGAAGCTGCACCACAGGTACCCAATATGTGTCCCCCCCAAATTCATACCAACCCCCAATCATATGAGGTGGGGGGGCCTTTGGGAGATGGTCTGGTCATGAGGGTGGAGACCCCATGAATAGGATCAGTGTCCTTATTATGGGACCCCAAAGAGCTCCCTCGCCCCTTGCTCAGTGTGGGGACCAACAAGATGGAGGTCTATGAGCCAGGAAGCAGGTCTCACCTTGACCTTGGATCTCTAACCCCCAGAACTGTGAAAAATAAATGTACTATGTGCATACTCCCCACCCTCCCCCGGCTATAGTATTCAGCTAATAGCCACTCAGACACATGTCCAATACTAACTTTCATGAGAACCCAGTACTTGGCTCTGGACCCATACTATTACATAAAGACCAAAAGGTGTCATTCAATCTCCATTAGGAAAAAAATATTTTTGTGTGATTGCAAAATTCAACGTAGCCGCGGAAAGGAGAAAACTTAAGATAAGGACATCAGGAAGAGGCAGAAAGCATGGCGTGCACCATTTGGTTCCAAACGTTCACCCCTAGATTTTTTTTGTCTTTATCGTCTTCATTTGAGACAATGGCTCTCGGGGCCATTGTTCCAATGTTCGTCCACCCTACAGAAGAACAGCAAAGCCCGTGAAGGTCAATTAACTTCTGCAAGGGAGAGAGGCCATGGTGATTAAGGATGGAAAGAAAGTGACCAAGCACCGCAGGCAAACGCCAGAAAGGAGGAAGACGAATCAGAGGCACCGAGAGAGGCAGGCGGTCTTAGCGCCACAAAGCCGGGCTGCACACCGAGGGAGCGGCTGGGGCGTGACGACCGCCGGCCCCAGCAGCCAGCCGGGCTGCCAGACAAGACAATTAGGGTACCACCTCTAAAGCATCCTGAGGACCGGGTTCCCCGGTGACATCCACAGGGGGCTCCTGGCTTGGTTCCAAGGTTTCCACAGATGGGCCACCTTCTGCTTTATCCACGGGCTGCTAGAAACACAACCATTCCATCGTTAGTGTGCAGACGGCTTCAGGCGATTAGAGTTTTAACCACAAGGACAGAAAAGTCTGCCAAGGGAAAAGGAGATCAAAGGAATGTGTTGTGCCAAATGGCCCTTTCCACAAGGACTAGAAAGGGGGGCTGCACCCTTCCCTCCCATCTTCTCCCTGACACCCACCATTTCTCACACAGGATGAGATAGAATTTTTTATGGGATGCACCAGGGCTAATTTTTCAGACAAGGATTCAACTGCAATTCACCCCTGGATAATGTGGGGTCAAGTGTATTGACCTACACACAGATGAAAATCCACATATAACTGTTGAGTCCCCCAAAACTTAACTACCGATAGCCTACAGTTGACCAAAAGCCTTACCAATATCATAAAAAGTTGATCAATACATAATTTTGCACGTTCTATCTATTAGAGCCTGTATTCTTACAATCAAGTAAGCTGGAGAAAAGAAAATGTGATTGAGACAATCTTAAAGTGTGAAAATACATTTATAATACCATATGACATTTATCGAGCAAAATCTGTGTATAAATGGACCCATGTAGCTAAACCCTGTGTCCCTCAAGGGTTGACTATATACTTTATACTGAATGCCCACGGAAGCATTTTACTAAGCTCGTGTCTCAATGATCACAGCAGAGTCTAAGCTCAATCGTTTGATGATGCACAGTAAGAAAAACCCAGATTCATGAGGGCACATTTCATAAAAACAGGGGTAGGACTCATAATCCTTCAATACTGATATTAAACATGGGTCCAAAGTCCTACAAAAAAATTTTTTTTAAGGGGGAATATGTACTATGGTGAGACCTTACACCTTTGTCAATTCTAATTCTTCCTAAAGGAAAATGGACTAAACAAATGACCAACAGAAATGTGAGCAGACACCAGGTCCTGTATAGCCTGATTCAATCACAACACATATTCAAGGTTGGGAAAACCACTCAGAAAGATCATGGGATGAAGGAGAAAAGCACGGCGCATCTTCTTTGGTATTTGATGGACCAAGACATGCCAAGAAAACCACCGTAGGAGCCACGGGTGTGCGTAAGGAGTGTGAGATGTACCGAGGAGTTCTGGGTCCCTGAGGAGTCTGCACATTGGGGGGAGGGTGGCGACAATGGGTCACACCTCACTCCAGCGGATGTCTCAAGTTCAGGCCACCCTATCGTCTGTTGTAAAGAAAGAAAGAAAAAGCAAATTAGGATAACCCTCTTGCAAATATCTGAAAACACCCAATCTATTTTGTTTGTCTCCACGATACAAAGGACCAGGTACGCGGCAGACGCGGCCAGGCTCAGCAGTTCTTGTGTCTGCTCCTTCGTCGTGGAGCATGCCCCCGTCTTCCTCGTACCTAAGCAGAGCCACACGACGACTTCTGACCTGCACCAGTGGATGCGGTGTAACTCACATCCACGGAAGCAGGATACACTTTTCTTACTCTCCTTACTCACGAGCAAGATCCCTCCACTCTCTTTCAACTGGGGTTCCAGGACCCTCCAGAAAGCGACTCGAGTGACTATTTCCTCAGTGCCTCTAAGGATGGTCCCTAGCTGAGATAGTCCAAGAGCACAGAAGACAATATAATGCACGACATGTGATGGCTGGCTTCAGCAGAGGGGCCCAAGTCTCTGCCAGGGGGCCACAGTGGAGAAGGAACGCCCTAGGAGCTAGACCAGAACTCCAGGGGGATCCTGGACCCCTTGCTGACCGCAGGGAGCCCAGCACACCTTTGCCACCAGAGCTGACTGGGACACAGACATCGATTTTTACCTATATGGGGCTGTTTGTTATACAGCAAACCTAACTGATTCATGGTCAGGAAGCAACCTTGTGCCCATGGGCGGGGGGCCATGAATGGTCCCCAGGCTTCTGCAAGAGTAACCTAATCACCATCGGCCAGGGAGGCTAGAAAACATTGACATATTACCCAACCGTCACTGCAAGCATACTGCAGAACTCATGAGGGCAGGCTGAGTCGCACCTGTGATAGGAATATAAATGCATCTGGCATCTTGTTCCCCCGTGATGCAACCAAGAGGCTGTAGGAAGAGACTGCGTAGACGGTTCATCTGTGCTATGAGGCTGAGGAAACCATACATGACGAGAGATTGAGGACGGACCCTCCGAACACTACAAGCTTTGATGAGAGACTGCACTAAAAGGAAGACTGGAAAAACAGCAGCTCTTACAAATACAGAAGCCCAATCTCACTCCAGCTCAACCTCCGACAATATGTGGGCAAGCCACCTCTATGAAAACTTCCTGCCAGGAAAAAAAAGAAAAGCAATGCTTCCTGGATGATGAAGGCAATACGAATCAGAGCTCCCAGTGATCCCTATAATTTTTCCATATGCAGTATGTTGTGTGGTATCAAAAATTAGGGGTGCCTGTCATTAAACACAACCAAAGAGAAGATTGGTTAATTGGAAAATAAGGCAGTGGAATGAAGCATGGAAAGACGGATGGCAGGAGAGTATAGAGAAGGGAATCACGGATATAGCAAACGTGGTAACAAGTTGAGTGGTACTGAAGATGTCATTAGGATTACAAGACAAGGGAGTGGGGAGAGGGAGGGACAGAAAGAGGGAGACAGATGGAGGGGGACAGAATGGGCAGAAGGAAGAAAGGGTCAAGCTACAAACTCCAAGTAGGATGAATACAAAGAATAAGGAACCCAGAGCTATGATTATAAAACAGATAACCAACGCCCAGGAGAAAAATCTTAAGAGTAGCCAGAGAAAAGAGACAAATGACCCTCAAGTGCATAACCATGGGCCTGGAAGATGAATTTTCAGAGAAATAATGGAAGTCAGAATAAAGAAACAAGTGCCCTCGTAGAAAGAACTGCCGAAGGGAGAGTTCTACATCCAGTAAAATTCAGCCACAAATGGAGGTTCAATAAAGGGATTTTCAGATATACAAATGAAGGGCAATTTTCAGCATGAAGCCTGAATTAAAAGAAATAATAAAGGAAATTCTTTGGGGAGAAGGCAATGATTTCTGATAGAAAGAATGAAATATGGAATGAAAATGAAATGATATAAGCCAAGAGAACGTGGACTGTATAAAGTAGCTATAAAATTAAAAGAGGCAATAATTGAACAGAATGTGGAGGGAAATGGACAGTCTGAAAGCCTTCTGGGGTTCTTTTCTTTCCCGGAAGTGGGAAAGTCGTATATATATTACATTATGTCAAAGTTGGGAAACAGAAACTGCAATCTTCAGGTAACCACTTAAAAAAATAATGAAAACCATGCAAAACTGACATGTGAATAGAGGCTAAAATGGAATAACTAAAAATACATTAATCAATCCAAAGAAAGATTAGAAAGTGAGAAAAAGATCTTTCAAATTGGTGATAATAAAAAGCAAACCACGGGACAGATTTAGACATAAATATACCAGTAATTATATTAAATGTCAACAAACTACCCCAGGTAAAAGGCAAAAAGTATTTAGATAAAAAGAAAAGAAATCCTCATCGTGAATGTCTTAAGAGTTACATCTTAAACATAAGAAACACAGAAAGGTTGACAGGAATCAAGAAGAAGACATACCATACCAGTACGAACCAAAACAAAGCTTGACAATAATAAAGTAGAAATCTCTCCTATCCACCTGTACATGTTGTCAAATTTTGATGCAATCAACAGCATAAACGCATTTCATCCCCAAAAGTTTCCACAAGAGTCTCTCCCTCCTTCCTCCACCATCCCCAGGGAATGGTCACTGTAAATCATTTTACATTTTCTAGAATCTTACAGAAATAGAACCACGTGGTATGTTTTATCCTTTGTCTGGCTTCTTTAATCGGTGTAATTATCCTTTGCAACTTTGCTGCTTGGATCAGTAGTTCATTCCTCTTTGCCACTGAGTAGTTTTCGTGTGTATGGATGGACCACACTTTGTTTACACTTTGACCAACTGTTGGTGGACACTTGAGTCGTATCCAGTTTTGAGCTATTACAAATCAATCTTGGGGCACCTGGGGGACTCAGTCGGTTGAGCATCTGCCTTCAGCTCAGGTCATGATCCCAGGGTCCTGGAATCGAGCCCTGGGTCGCACTCCCTGCTCAGCCGCGAGCCTGCTTCTCCCAGTTCCTGCTGCTCCCCCTGTTCACGCACTCTCTCCCTCTCAAATAAATAAAATCTTTAAAAAACAAAAACAAAAACAAATCCATCTGCTATTTTCATGTGAACATGAGCAGTCATTTCTCTTGAGTAAATACCTAGGAGTGGAATGGCTGGATCACATCGCAGATGTATGACTGATGCAGGATTTTACTTGCAGATGATATAATGCTGTGTATGGAATAATGAAAAGAATCCAGACAGAAGCTTAGGGTTTCCAATGACACTACTTATCATAGCCTCACAACCCACCAAAAACCAGGAATAAGTCTAGCAAAATGTACGCAAGTTCTTGACTAAAAAATTTAACATATTGGGAAAAATTAAAGAGATCTAAAAATAGAAATATACTAAGTCCATCACGTGCAAGACTCAAACTTTGGTGATATTAGTCCTTCTAAAACCCATCTGTAGACGCGATGCAATCCCAGTCAAAATTCCAGACTTTTGTTTATTTTCTAAGACTCTGCAAAGCTGATCCTATACGCATATGGAAATTCAAAGGAAATTTACAAGAGGCAGAGAAGAAGAAAAAAATTGAGGCACTTGTGTGACCCGTAATGAGACTTGCTTTAAAGCCTCGGTAATTGTGGCAGTATATTATTGCTGCAAGAAAGGGAAAAATAAAAGAATCGAGAATCTGGAAATAGATACATCCACACATGGGCAGAGGAAACACGACAAAGCGGGGGCGGGGGGGGAATTAATGGTGCAGCTGCTGACCTGTGCTGAGTTAATGATAGACAGCCACGCAACAGTTGTGAATGTTGACCCAAAACTCATTCACTACCTATCACCCATTCCAAGTGAAGTATAAACTTACCTATAAAAGACAGAAACAATAAAAATTGTGTAAGACAACCAAGGTTATTATCTCCATGACCTTAGTTTAGGGACAGATTTCCTAAAGAGTAAACAGTACATCCTCTTCATCAAGGAAATACTAAACTATAAACTTCTATTCATTGAAGAATGCCATGTGGGGATTGAAAAGGGAACAGAATAGGAAAAAAAGTATTTATACTGTACTACTGAAAAAGAACTTGTATCTGGAATGTATGCAAATTGTTAAGACTCTAACTTAAAAAAAAAAACAAAAAACGGTGCAGGAAAAAAATGTTCAAAATATTAGAATGAGCATTTCCAAAAGAGTCAAAGCTTGATAACCACCTAAGAACTGGCTCAAGTCAACTCAATGTCATCTCATACGTGCAAAGTAAAACCACAAGGAGGTGCCCCATGTGCTCACTGGAAGGGTATACACGCGTGTCCTTTGATCTAACGACCCCACCATTAAGGATAACTTCTCCAAAAAGTTTAGCAAGGGCAACAAAATGCATGTATAAGGTTGTTCCTAGCGGAGTTACCGTGTTACCCAAAATGGCAGTGTATCCAGCAACACTCGAATTAAATGATACATTCTGTCTTACTACAATGTGACAATATGCAGCCTACGAGAATCAACCAACCTCTGACTCACTCAACAAGACGAGTAGATCTCAGGATGTCAAGTGAAAGACTCCAGACCTGAAAGTACATATTGCTGGATCCTGTTCATAAAGTGCTCAAAAACACACCAAAGTAAGTGGTGTGGGTCAAGGGCAGGATAGCCTCTCATAGTGACTAGGACGGTGCAAGAGGTCTTTTGGGGTGAGTTTCTAGATCTGCATTGTGGCTAGTTTGGATTTTTTTTCACTCTGAAAATGCATCAAGATGTACACTTATCATGTGTGCTCCTCCCTTTTTTTACATGTATGTTGTCCCTCAACCAAAAGTTTTATGAAAAAACAAAATAAGATGTTCTAAGAAAGCACAGGAAAACAACCAATAACTTTAAAAAAACAAAGGGCATTCCTCATCTTTTCCTTAACCACATTTCCCCGCCCACGTTACAGGAGGACAGAACACTTGGCTATGAAAACAGTAAATGGCAAATATTTTTTTTCCTAATACATTAATTTCTATATGGGAAGAAAATTACACATTCAGCTTTACTTTTGAAAACCGAGACCATCTTGTCAACACTGTTGCCATCATTCGAAGGCTGCTATCCTCGATAAAGTTCCCAAATTTAGGACCTAGCTCTGGATATTTACAGGAATTTATGAAAATACTCTTTTCTTTTTAGATCACGTTCCCAAATTAAAGAGCCAGAGTCAGTAAGTCAATTCATGGCTCGTAGGTGGCAGGGATGCAGCGACGCTTCATAATTAATTCCAAAATAAGGCACTGTAGCCTGATACTATACCCCAGATAGTGGGAAAACATCCCTTCTGCTTTTCCTTTTTTGTTTTTGTTTCACGTTTTTATTTAAACTCTAGTTAGTTAACATAGACTGTAGTACTGGTTTCTGAGTAGAATTTAGGGATGCATTCCTTCCTTTAAAAGTGTGAGGACTTCACCGCTTAGAGACACATGCTTATCATCAGTCACGCCGAGATTTCTTCAAAAATCAGTCATCACAACGCATTATTCACAGGGGATAGGATGGAAAGGGGGGACAGATGGGGCGGGTACAGGGGATCAAACAATGAAGCAGACACCCCGAAACACTCTTGTTTATATTCTTTTTATTCCAGCACTGTTCAATGTCTTGTGGACTGCCAACTCCCACAGCTGTTTACGGTTGAGTCCTTGAGTCTGTATTTACATATCAAAGTGGTTTCGTCCTTCCTCCAGCAGCTGCCCATGCCTGAGCTCTTCTCTGGATCTGTGTCCTCCTCCCTGGGAAATATGGCATGTGCATGGGGTGCTCATGGTACTGTGTCCAGCGCCCCTTCTCCTCTGGTGTCTGAGACACAGAGAAGTGAGCTTGGCAGGGTCTCAGCTACCTGAGTCCCCCCTTTTCCCCTTGGATCTTCAGAGACAGCACCCCTCCGGTCATAATGACACCTTTCAATAGACAAGGATGCCTTCCCTTTCTCCCTCTTCATGCCTGAGGATCCCTTCTTCCTCTGAGCACTTTAATACAAATCAAAGTTATATATCCAGGTGGATCCTCTGGCTGCTTCCTTTGCAACCTGCAGACACAGGTCCTTCTTTGCAGGGACCTGCTGTCTGGAAATGCTCTCCAGGCCTGGAGTGTGGGAGTGTGGAGTGCAGTGGGAGTGGGGCCAATCCACCAGAGCTGCCCAGACGAGAGACTGGAGTTCCACAGTTACTTGGCAGGACTAGTTAAATACCCTGAACTGTGCACACTCAGACCACCCAGGGAGTCACCTCCAGTCTGCAGAGCCCTGGCCTGAGGCTCCACTGAGCACAGCAAGATGGCAGCCCCAGGTACCATCTATAGACCCCGCTGCCTGCTGGGACACAGAAGGCTTCATTTTCAATGACTTTCCTTCTCTTGATCTGAACCCACGTTTGTCCAGTTCTTAGGGTCTTTTCCCATCGTCCTCCTTTCTCCAATATTACCCTTTAAGGATGGGGCTGGGCTCAGCACCATGGCGAATTTGTCCCAGTGGCACCGCAATCTTCTGCCATGGAGGGAGCCAGCCGTCCCCACATCTGGGCAGCTGGTGGTGGACTTGTGTGCTCTGGCTGCCCCTGTCCAGCTCAGCAGGCATCAAGGGAACACCATGCTGAGATGGAGAGTCTTTCCATTGGCTCTGCCCAGAAGCCCTCAGCTCTTTGCAGGAAGAGCTCCCTGGGTTTGGTCGGCCTGCACTGAGATGCCACTTGTGAACACACAGATGAAAAGACAGATACCTGCCGTCTACATCAAACCTTCACCGACAATTATGAAGCCAAAACTAAGGTATGATGTAAACACCAAGAAAAGCCACAGTAATCACGGAAATTAACGAGCCAAATGTGGAGAAGACGGTTTTAATGAAACTGAAGTGCTCTTTGCACTGTGAACACAGATCTGGTTCTTCTCAGATGGGCCATGGGATTCAAGTCTCCTAGACTTTCTGCAACATCTCTATCTGCACTGGGCTCCTTGATTTTCAGGACAAGTGACAATCCATGGGATCCCACAAACAGCCGAAGGATCCAGAACGCACATGTGCTTCTGAAACAGGGTGGTGGTCCTTGGGAACGGCGGGCGGTGTCCATGTGATCGAGAACAGGTTTTATCAGTCACCTGGAGATCATTCTTTTAAGTGATTCTTATTCAGACAAAGCTTGGGCCCCAGTTAGGAAACAGCTAATACACATCCCAAATGATAGAACACGATTAAAATGGCACCATCAGGAATTAGAAAGAGGGTTGGTGAATGAGTTAGCGCTCTCCGGAGAAACAGAACTGATAGGACCTACAGATTTACAGGGACGTATTTTGAGAGTCCAGCTCAAACAATGATGGAGGCTGGCAAGGGTCATTCTGCCTTCTGCAAGATGGAAGCCAAGGAAAGCCAATGGTGATACTAAGTTGGGTCTAAAGACCAGAAAACCAGGAGCACTAATGCCAGAGGGCAGGAAAATCATGGAAGTCCCAACTGCCACACAGCAAGTCTGCCCTTCCTGGACTTTTTGTTGAATTCAAGCACCCCATGGGTTAGGATGAGACCCATCTACCTTGCAGAGGGGGAGCCTCTTTATTCCGCCTACCCGTTCAATCGCTCATGTCGAGAAACGCCCTGACATAGGCACCCAGAAATGACGTTCTACCAGCTATCTGGGGGTCCCTTAGCCCAGTCAAGCTGACAGACAGAATCGACCATCAAGGTGCAAAAAGGGTTTTCTGAGCAATACTTAAGTGAGTCCACGTGCCCGTTAAACATTTTGTGGGAATGTTGGACTTTCTTACCGATCCTGTTATAGGCGTGGCTCGCGGTGATAGAGGAGGGAGCAGCTGCACGTGCAGTGTAAGAGCTTAACGGCCGACTCTTGGCTTTCCTATAACACGCAGATGCCCTGTATGGAACTCACACGTGGCACTTCCTGGGGCCACATCCGGACTATGCAGGGGCTCAGTGCACCATCAGGAGGAATGAGAAGCCAGGACACGCTCCTTTTCTCCTATCTCTGTCTTTACCGTACAGAGTTGAGGATCTTCTCAATTTGTTTGGGTTGATGGGAAATCTAAACTCAAAGGCTATTAACAACTTGGCAATGTAATTTGTTCCATTTTATAATGAGTAGAGTGCCGTCCACAGACACGTTTGCTAAAATTTAACTATTTGATTATTCTCCACCAATGAGACACAGTTCTCCCAAACTGGTGTGAAGCGCACGGGAAAATATGACGTCCCTTGATGCCACGCCCCAGATCCACCCGCTACAAACTCCTAATAATCTTGGTGAGAAATGAAGGAAATAAAAATGCCTTTCAATGAGGGAGGTCAACTTCAGAAATCTTTAAACATTGGACATTATTCCAATGTATTCACTCAGAAATCGGGGGTAGAGAAAGGACAGCTTCATTTGGTGTTACGCCTTCTGCAAGTAAGAGGTGGTGTTGTTTTTGTTGAATTTAGAATTCCTCTGAGGACAGGAATTCAGCAGACCCAGTCCCAGGAGAAAGGAGCACATGGGTCGACATTAATCTCCAAGTCGTATTCTTATCGGGCGTGTGGCAAAAGCCCTCCAGACGTAGAACAGCATGGCCTGGAAGCCGGGTTCAAGGAAGAAGCAAGCAACACCTTTCGAACCTGAAAGTCTGGGGATCCCACAATATCAGGGTGAGAAGCAACACCTGTTCTCAGGGTGTTTATTCTTCCCGTGGCTACTCTAACTAACGCCCACGTTTGTTGCCCAGTTGGGTGGCTTCAAACAATGCAGCCTGACCACGAGGCAATTCTGGAGGTCGGAAATCCAACAGGTGTCACGGGGCTAAAGTCAGGGTGTGGGTAAGGGTGAGTTCCTTCTGCTGGCTCCACAGGCGGTCCATATCTGGACCTTTCCCCATTTCTCGAGGCCCCTGCAGCCTTAGCCTCCAATGCCCACAGAAGTAGCATCTTCCCATCTCTGTCTGGCCTCTGCTTCTTTGAGATCACGTTCTATCAGCGAATCTCTCCTGCCTCCCCTGTATAAGGACCCTTGTGATGACCCAGGGCCCACCTGCAAAGCCCAGAATCACTCTCTGGAGGTCCTCAACCTGAGCACACCTGCCAAGACCCTCTTTCCTGGTAAGGTAGCATGTTTAGGTTCCCCAAATGATGACGCACACATGTTGGTGGGGGAACATTACTCAATGCACCCCATGGGTCACGGTGCCATGATCTACATGAACACAGGAGCCCCCCAAAGCGAGGACAGACTGTAGACGGGGTGGTGTCCTCTCCCTCCCTGGGAGCCCCAGGAGCAGGCTCTTAGCTGTATCTCCTTGGGGAGCCAGCATCTGCTTCTCTGACTCTCCAGGAACACGTGTGTGGACAGCAGGTACTTACGTCCTCCGAATGGCATCCCTTGGGTGAGGGTGGGGTGTCATCCATGACCACAGTCTGCTCTGAAGGACCCTCAGCAGGCCAAGGCTGGCTGGACCCCGCTCCTGGCTTTGCACACGGCTCCATGATGCCCGCCTGCACAAACAGGAATGCACTTGGTAAGTCCTCCTTACATCTTTTTAATTCTCCACCTGCCCTGGGGACCCTAGGACCTGTTCCATCCTCTGTGTGGCCAGAAGTCCCCAAGACCCTAACACTTGCACTCAGTAAACAGAAGCTTGCCCAGGGAATTCACAGAGACTTAGGAAACCGGGCCCCAAGAACTTACAAACAACCTCCCCGTGTTCTGAGCTGGCTGCGCACAGAGCCTGCCGCTCTGCAAACAAAAGCAAGCACTCCCACACCAGGGCTGACACAGAGAGCCCCCAGGCCCCTATGGTTCCTGGCCATGTGACAACTCACAGGGTAAGCTGTGATAAAGCAGGTGACAGGTGGTCCTCCGGGAAGGAGCCACCATTCTGGCAAGGACCACCACACGGCACACGTCTCCTAGACTGCTCTCAACTGGCCTTATTTCCCAGAACTGCCTGACCCCACATTTTAATTCCCTTTCCATACAACCTGATGCCTAGCAAACCACCCAGCAGAAAATAAGTGGCAACACAAACACAAATAAACTCCTATTCCCTTGCACGAAATGACAGGAGAAATTGAGTGCTTCCAAAGAGAAGCAGCACCGAGTTCTACCCAACAAAAGCTGTGGCCACAACTAAAGTATGGCTTCTCTTCCATTCCCCACCAATGCAATGGCCGGTGATCAAGAAGAAATGACAAGAGAAACTGAGTCCTTCCAAAGAGAAGCAGCACCGAGTTCTACCCAACAAAAGCCGTGGCCACGACTAAAGTATGGCTTCTCTTCCATTCCCCACCAATGCAATGGCCAGTGGTCAACTGTATGGTACTAACACACATCCTGGTACACAATGATCAGGTAATTAAGTTTCCTAGAAACAAATTTCAGGAGGTCTTCTGCACGACAGGTGTATCTACAGTAAACTAGCTACACAAACGTGACTATTTAGAGCATGAAGAGTTAGCATTACATTCTTGAGAAATGAAATTGGTATCAATCAAGAGTTTCAAAACTCCTCTTCAGTGCATCCTCCAACAGCTACTTGGATTGATGACATGAATGGCAAGTGTGCCCTTGAACACGGTCATCATCCCCAACCACGACGGGTTCTTTCCCTGATGAAGGCGGCTCACCGAAATAATTTATGCACCAATGCTCTAAATCATAGGCACGTTTAGGCTCATTAAACATTCACAATTTCAAGCCAGAAAACAAGCCAGGGTAGCTGTATCTTTAGCATCCTTTAGGAAATACACCACGAAGAAACAGAAGGGAGCGTTTTGAGAAAGTACACAAGGCATCAATTCGATCATGCAGAGCGTATGCCCATTCTCCACTCCCGCTTTTAGACAGAGGGTGTCACCCACTTACGGAGTGTCCTGGAGATGCGCGTCCCTCCTCACCCTGGAAGCTTCCATAAAGAGGCAGGACGCTCTGCTGGTAGATTCTCCACCAGAGGTTAAGGAAGGACGTCTGGTGCTGGTTGGCCAACCCGGAGCCCTCCTCCAAC
The DNA here is from genome assembly GCA_004023965.1 of Spilogale gracilis. Classification (NCBI taxonomy): domain Eukaryota; kingdom Metazoa; phylum Chordata; class Mammalia; order Carnivora; family Mephitidae; genus Spilogale; species Spilogale gracilis. Next base: position 17,358 of record PITA01020692.1, on the reverse strand, counting down.
ACCGAGCCCGTCTGGGGGTTGTATTTGTAGTTCCATGGCTTGATGGGCCCCAGAAAGTGGACTACCTTCACGCTTGAACCAAATCTGAGGAAGAAACACAAAGCATTCTACTTTCCACATGGACGTGATCACACACCCATTGAAATTCCCCCCAAACCATGAGGCGTGTCCAAGATAGCAGCACATGGACGCTTGTCTCAACCCTACTATCTGGACCTGTGGTTATTTCCCTTAGAGATAACTTTTTCAAACAATCAACACTGGGAGTATTTCGTGTTCTATCTACCAAGAAACATAATCATGACCCAGTGGGGAATTCCCTCAAACCAGAAAAAATAAATCAAGAGTCTTATAAAGATGGACAATATGGTTAGGGAGCCCAAAACATCACCTCCTTAAAACAACAGGGACCCAAAAAAAAAAAAAATCACTTTTACAGTAGGCAACACAAGCAGAAAACAAGAAAACCGGCTCCTCTTACAAGATTGTGAATTTTCTCCTCTCAACCTTTTGAAACATTTTTTCTCATAATCATCTTCCTATAAAATTTTAACACTGCATTTGCACCATAGGTCTATGTCCTATATGCACATCTCTGCTTTAGACATTAAAAAGAATAGGATGTTTTCACTCCCCGAGAACCCAATTCTGCTCCTTAGAGGCAATACATTCCGTTAAAAATGTGTGCTGTCCAACTATTCTTTCCCTATACTGTGCTTAGATTTTTCACTTTTGTTCGTAACAACATCACCCAGAGCAGCGAATCTCAAACATTTTGGTGCTAGGACATCCTGACATTCTTAAAATGCAGGGAGGACCAAGAGCTTAGCTATGTTCATGTGCCTTCTATCTATCTATCTATATACACCACAATGGACAACAAAACTGAGAAATCTGAAAATAGATTTAATCCGTTCGTTAGAAATCCATGGACCCATGAGATGTGGATGCTCACTTCACATTTTTTTCATGAAAAGTAAGTGTATTTTTAATGCAATTGTCAAAGAATGACTTTGACCATCTCAAGAGGAGACAGCTGTTTTATCCTTTCAGTGTCTCCATTCAGTGCACTGTTTTATTTTTTAGTGCATTGTTTAGTCACGTCATGGAGTTTCTGTAAAGTCACTCCATACATTTAAAAAAAATGAGAAGAAAAAATGACAAGAAAAAAAAGAATTATTTTCTTTCTTCGAAAGAACCATGGAGGAATCCCTCAGGGGTTCCTGAGAGCACTCTTTGGGAACCACTACCACGAACACTTGCTGCCTGGAGTACCTATAATTTAAAGCAATAGGCAAACAGAAGGATGATTTAGTTTTTTTCTCCCTGAATGCCCAAAGCTGATAAAGATTCTAGAGACAGGGCTGCTAGAAGGCAGCAAGCTTAGAAGGATCTACAAAGTGGGGAACTCACCGTTTGAGAGCGGGGCTGTATGTGTATGCCGCGTTGCTGCTCAAGTTGTAGATGAACGGTAAGTGTTTGTGGATATCCGCCGTTGCCCAGCTACTGAAGAAGCTATTCAACAACCCTTGATCGGCCCCTAAATGGTGAACAGAGACCCAAAGAGGTGACTCACAGATGGTACAGCGCTTCAAAGAATTCAAGATATGTCTGAAGGGCTTAACACACCTGCACGCGGGGTCCCATTATATTTCTTCTCTCTGCCCACTACAATATGACCATTGGTCTCAAAAAGGACTGATCACCCTTACAATTCATTTAACAGTGCATATCCTCTCCAAAACTTCCCACCCATAACTCAAACCATTGAAAATAAATCCTCGTATTGTCCCCCAAATTCTCCATGCCTCCCACAATGAATTCCATCCAGTAGCCGCAATGCGCCATGGGCAAATCCTCGTCCTTACCCACAGAGGATTCTTCATCAGTCTCCTCTTTTCTTTTACATGACAACCATCTTAGCATTTTCCCCATCTATTCATGCCCATTCAAGTGAAATATCAGCTTCTCGTTGCTTACTTGAGTTGTTCCCTTTATTCTATACAGGCCTGGCCAACTGATGCTTGCATCATTATTGTAAATAAAGTTTTATTGGAACACAGCCATGCTCCTGTAAGTATTGTCCATGGCTGCTCTACACCTGCAGGGTTCAATATTTACAGCCAATATCATATGATCTGTGGTGCTGGGGGGAAATCTATTATCTGGTCTTTAAAGAGAGGTCTGCCTACCCATTTCTGTATGATCAAGAATTGGGGAACCATTCTTCCTACTCGCTGAGGATCTCTTCTTCTCTGGTTTTCTCTGGCGCGTACTTACTAACTTCACTTATTCCTATCACCGTCTGGCTGAACTCTTCCACCGCATCTTTAACTTCCAACCGCATCTTTATGCCATTCGTGTATCTGGGGGAAGTGAGGCTGAGGCAGGGCTATGGGGCTGGAAACAGCCTCCTCCTCTTCACCCATTTCCAGCTTCCCGTCACTCACCATCAAAGCTGCCATGGTCCGTGGCATGCTGCAGCAAGAGGCCGTGTGTCTCCAGAGACGGTTGGAAGACAAATACACCGCTGTTGAAGCAGTCCGGCCATCCGGGGTCAGGCGCTGCAGAAAACTCTGTCCTATCAAACAGCTCATCGATATTGGATAGCACCTGCCAAAGCAGAAGATGGAGAACCTGTAGCAAGACCCTTACCTCCGGGATGCAGGTGAAAAATGCAGGAGAAACTTGAGGATGGTCAATGTCTACTGACTAGAAACCTGTACCTATTTTCTTCTTCTTCTTCTTTTTTTTTAGATTTTATGTATTTATTTGACAGAGAAAGAGCACAAGCAGGAGGAGCAGGAGAGGGAGAAGCAGGCTCCCCAGTGAGCAGGGAGCCCGATGCGGGACTCGATCCCAGGACCCTGAGGTCATGACCCAAAGACAGACGCTTAACAGACTGAGCCACCCAGGCGTCCCATTTTTTGGACTGACTCTTCTTTTCGGCTTACTTTCAAAAGAGAAGAGTGTGTAAGACCACTTTCCAGTTTATTTCAAATATTGATGTAGCACCACTTCTGAAAGTAAATTATTTTCTCAAGGTTCTTAAAATCCTCTATGGAACCCACCTGACTGTGTATGCTCTTTAAGTACCAAAGGTGACCAACAAAACTCTGAAAACACATGAAGGGAGTGGCCTGCAAGTCAATATAATGTCATCAGTTGCCTTCCAGAACTTGCCTACTGTTCGCAGACCCTCCAACACCCACTGCCTCTCTAAACTGTGCTGTCTGTGACTCTCTCTGATTGTGTTACTGGTCTTATTTTCCTCTGCACCTGTCCGTCTTCCTATGGAGCTGCTTGGGCACAACCGAGACAAACCAGAATGGATGCCAACACCCCGACTTCATTTTACATTTCAACTTTCCAACGGCTGTTTTTGAAAGTAACCCTCTTAGGCTCCTACGGGGCAGGTCACTACCCCAAACGACAAGAGGAGGATGCCACAGCCCTAAGAAGACCAATCTGAACAATGTAATTCAAGATGCAATCAAGGCAAAATATTTTTTCTAATTATTCTATTTTGTGTAGATAAAACCATGTGATTATGAAGCCCTCCTAAGGAAGGAGCATGCCTTCAAACCTGTTAGTATCCTGGGAAGGGTCAGGGCAGTGCTAGTGTTGTGTTATATCTGATCCTGATGGAGTTAATGTCAATGCTGGTGATAGAGATGCACATTATTTGGTGGGAATCCACCTGTATAAACTAGCAGCCTCCTTAAAAAGGGAAAGGCACTGTCTCTGAGGGGTTCCTTAACAAGTAGAGTGTCTGGTCCTCATCATCCCCCTGTACTCACCAGACTATCTGCGTCCAGGAAGACACACTTGCTATAATGGGTGAGGGTCCAACAGTGAAGCTTGGTGAGGGTGACCCCAAGCTCAGGCCTCTTCAGAAAGGCCAGGTGGATGTAGTCTGCACTGTCGATCAGGTTCACCTCAATTACCTCATCAAACACCTTCGAGAGGATAACCCTGGAAAGACACACGCCAGGTACTAGGAGAGCAAGGGAACATTCAACACAGGACATGGTATCCCTTCAAGATGACGCCCCTTTGCTACTCACACACATGAAGCACGGATCCAAAACCCCATTAAACTCACTGCAATCTTCATGTTCAGGCTTTACTCTTGTCATAAAGCTTTGCATAGTTTCCATTCATACTTAAACCTTATGCAAACTTAAAAATTTTGACACCTGTACACAACTGCCTTAGGTAGACTGAGTCCATTCATCCCTTAGGAAGGTGATTCTCTTTGGAAACTGCATGGCCCATGGGAATGAATGCTAAGCAGGTAGAAACTGACAGATGTCCACTACAATCTCCATCAGTTTTTACTTTATGTATTCAAAACCTATGTTGTTAGTTGCATACAAGTTCAAGACTCAAATTTTGAAGGGCTACACTTTTTAACAAAATGAAACTTTCCTCTACTTCATTTTTTTTTTGCTTAAATTCTACTTCATCATAGGCTGCAATATCTTGTGATGATGAAAAATTAAGGAAGAGCCCAAAAAAGATGGGGCATGTCAAAAGGATACAAGGAGGCAATCAGGATTTGAACAAGAAAACAAATAACAAACTTAAAGTATAAAGTGAATATTCATGGGTCCATACTAACATCATAATTGAATAAATAAGTAAATGGGAAAGAAGTAGCAGCAATTCCTTACAGAAGAATTCCAAATACTAAATGCACTAGACATGAGGGAAATAGAAAATCACCATTAGGGTAACACTACTGTAATAATTATTGCTGACAAGGTTCACCGATGGATGCTAAAGTGAATGGCTAAACGTTTTGAAAGAAACAGCATATTTTCATATGCTGAAAGTATGTCCTCCAAGATATCTATCAATTACAAAGACAAAAATCATAACGCCACAGACAATACCTTAATCATAAGATCAAGGTTAATAGATTAATATCACCATTAACAGGACACAGCAACATCACATACTCCCTGATAGGAGGCTCGGAAAAAGGTACATCACTCCTGAGAACCTTTTTTTTTTTTTTTTTTTTTTTTTTGATGAGAAATATTGGACAAATTCAAGCCCAAAGAATTCTAATTCAAATGACCAATACTCCTTGAAAATGTCAAGATCATGACACATAAGGAAAGAAAAAGGCCATAGATGGAAATTCAGAAGGGCAGACATGATAACAGAGTCCACGATGGGAACAGAATCATATAATATCAAAGGCAGCCTTTATTTTCGACACTCTGTGTTGTTAGTGAAGGTGCCTCCTGTCTATGGTTGGATTTTATGTTTAAGTCTCTCTCCTTTAAATGGGGTTTTAAACCCATTCACCTTTAGTATGATCACTGATGAAATATTCAAGTGGAGTCCTGTAGTTTTATTTTTTCCTTTTAAATTTTTATTTTATTTTATTTCATTTTATTTTTAAAGATTTTATTTATTTATTTCACACACACAGTGAGAGAGATCACAAATGGGCAGAGAGGTAGACAAAGAAAGAGGGGGAAGCGGGCTCCCTGCTGAGCTGAGAGCCCAATGTGGGGCTCAATTCTAGGACCTTGAGATCATGACCTGAGTTGAAGGCAGAGGCTTAACCCACTGAACCACCCAGGCGCCTCTAAACTTCTATTTTCTACTGAATGTCCTGAATGTAAAGACAGCATCTGCATCTTCACCGCAGATGGGATAGGAACATCAGCCTATGTTCACTTCTGTCCCTCTCTGCTGCCTCCCTCATTCCCCTCTGTGTGGAGGGCAAATCCCACGCTATTTTAATAATTATGCCTCAACACATTTACAATTAACTTTGAGCTTTACTCATACTATTTGCTTAGTGCTACGTCTTTTCTACAAGTTTTTCTTCCTTGGATTCATTTTTCACTGTGCTTGAATATATCCTCAAGTAGTTGTATTCCCAAACATCTTTCAGGGGTAAAACCTTCAAGCTTCTATGTATTTGGAACATCTTTAGTTTGCTTTTGAATTGCATGGATTTGGCTGAATACAGTAATCGCCTTCCAAAATTACTTCCACCCATGGAGGATGGTGAGGGGAGGGGTGAAACAGATGACAGGGATTAGGAGGTACAAACTTCCCATTATAAAGGGAGTAAGTCACACAGATGAAGAGTACAGCACAGGGAATGTAGGCAATACATTCAAAATACTGTACAGTGACCACACTTACCATGGAGAGTACTCTGTGATTCACAGGACACCGGATCACTGGGCTGTACACCTGAAACTAACCCGCTACTCTGCCCCAACTATACTTTAGTAGACACACACATGATATTACTTTGCTCCAGAAAACTTGGGACACCTGCTATGTCAACCCAACTGATGCTGAAATGCTTTTTGCACCTTTCTCCATTCTTGGTGCTCTGTGAATACCCCTTGGTATTTGCGTCTGTTCATTCTGCTCAACGCTCATGAGGCAGAATTCTCAGAGCTGAAATAGGAGAGGAGTTCCTTCCTACAATCCGTTCTCTCTCTCGCTCCTTTTGAAATGTCCATTATACGTCAGATGTTGGTGCTTATGTGGTCTATCTCTTATATCTTGTACCTACTTGTACCTTACATTTTTTGGTGTTTTTTCATTCAACGGTATTAGAAGTACCTACATCTCTGAGGAAGTACTATCTCATCACCCAGTTTCCCTTGCTTTAAACCCAGCTATTTATGGAATTTATGGCATCCTTAGGGTTGTATAAAGATCCGGGAGCAGGGGGGATGGAAGACAAAAGAAATATCACTCCATGTTGCTACAAATAGACTGTGATGTATGTCCCTAAATCCCTTTGCTCTGTCTGTTTTCTCAAAATAAGTGCCTGGGCCAGGAGTGAAGTTTCAAGACTACAATTTGAAGCTTTCTGCAGAAAGATTACCCGACTCTGCACTTGGACCATGCAGCCTGGAAGATCAGCATGGTGGTCCTCAAAGCCAGACCCTTGGTCACTTTCGGTCACCTGTCACTATCTGTCACTGGACCTCAGGGCATTGTTCCTCAGCTCTCCCAATGACTGCCAAGTATGTAATGGGTCCTATGAAAGCTAACTGGTTCTGTAATACTGAACCCTCCCAGGATTCCTGGGTGTTTCTAAATATTTTACAGTTCATCTTGGGTGGACCAGGAGACCAAAGAAAGTCGGTGTTGACAGCTTTTACTGACCCTGGGGAGACAGGAATGGAAGACAGAATCATGTGTTCTTCTGGAGTCCTTTTGGCTGTAGCAGGACAGTTCTATTTAAAAAGTATGCCTTCCTCCAACCACCATGGGGACTGATGCACCAGTAGGCAACGTGAAAGACCCCGTGTTTCCTATCTTGGTCCCAAACAAGATACACAGGGACATGTGTCTACCCCAGGGTCAGTGTTTCCAGCTCTGAGTCTTTTGGAGCCTCCGGTCGGGCTATGAAGGTCAGGCGTCTGGACGCGTGGGAATGTGTTCTCTCAGGACCAAAGCACTCATCTTTGGCAAGAGGAAATACACTGTACGGATCGATTACTTTGAGATACTTTTGAGAGAATGGGTTATAGCCAATCTGCCTCTAGTCTAATGATGTCCTTTGAGGTCAAAGATGAAGATCTGCCCCCCCCACCAAACACCAACATTTACAAAGACATCTGCCAACCTAGCTGGTCATAAATATCCCCCATACACATACTGATGTTTCATACCCTCCACCATTGTGAGAGTCATCTGTCCATTTGTGAGGCTTGGTTTTAAGACTTCTTGGGGTATTACATAGACAACAAGCCCCCTCTCCATGACAGATATTGTAAATGTGTTCCTTAGTTTATTTCTTTGATCTTTTACTTTGACACATAGTATTTATGAACTATAGACATCCTGGAGGCCTCCTTTGCTTTTATTTAAGACAGTTTTCCCCACATTCAGATGAATGAATCCATCATTGAGATGAATGATCCATCCATGATAGTGTCTTGGAGACATTTTTCCTCATCCCAACTTCAAGGAGGGTTGTGGATGGTGCTCCCACCAGCACATGGAAGGTGGAGACCAGGGGTACTGCCCCACACCCTCCAGTGTCCAGGACACCCCAACTCAAAGAGCCATTCAACCCTACATGTCAGTAGTGCCCAGGATGAGAGATCCTGATCTACTGACTTCTAAGATTTTTCTATCCTTAAAAAATTTAATGTTTACACTCATAATCTACCTGAATTCATGTTGGTACACATTAGATTTATATTCAAAGGACCGTATCACTGCCCTTCTCTGATAGATGGATATGCTGAATTACACAGAGGTCATGAACAAAGTGCTCTCTGTTTTCTTTGCTTTTAAAATTGATACCTGTAAATGACTTTTTCACTTTACCTTAGGAATTTAAGTTTTCTGCAATCTTAACTTACTTTTAAATAATCCAACACTTAGACTTGTTTCCTGTTCCCTGTTTTTAGTCTTTATGAATCTCTCCCTTCTTGCCTTATGTATTTTTTGTTTGCTTACTTAAAATTTTTTCCAAATGGATAATTTCTTCACTGATTTTAAGTTCTGTATTGTTTGCCTAATATTTTTGTTTTCATTTAAAAAATTTTTGAGCTGTGTAATTGATTCGCTGACTTCAATTTTTGTATTGTCTGCCATCTGTATTTTTTGTTTGCTTTAACGTAAAATTTTTTTTAACCTGGTAATTTATTTCTTCACTGATTTTACATTTCTCTCTGGAAGTTTTCCCCTTTGGTTTCTAGAGGTAGCATTCATATTGCTAACATTTCATTAGGCAACATAGAACTCAAGCTTTGGTTTGTTCACTTACGAAGTGTCTAGGAATTTCTGATTTTACATGTCCAAGCATAACGCTCTTTTTAGATTCATTTTCCTATTAATGTCTACTCCTATTACACTATAGTCAGAGACTATAACATTCAATTCCTGCTCCAAGTGACACATTAAATGCCTCCTTGTACCCTGAGTATAAAATCAGTTTTTCCTAAGCGGTCCAGGGCTGATGAGAACAAAGATCACCATTTACATAATGCATAACATTTAAGAGATACCTCATGCATTATTCATTAGATCAATTTACTCATGTGTCTGCCTTATTTGTGAGTTAAACACTAAGAAAACTATATAAAAAGACTATCATTTTTTGCATTTGTCTGGGTATCAAAATAGCATCATTTAATATGCTTTCTGTGGTGAGTGTTGATACAAAAAGGCTGCTGAGCAGTGATCTGAAATGTGAATTCTACTCTTTTTAGGTAGTGTTCCTTGCCTGGCTTCTTACACTCAGAAAACTATATGACTACCTGTGCTTTTCATTTCTTCTACATGTGATCCAGTAACTGTCCATCGTTTATTAGAGAAATATATGAAATAGAGGGGGTGGGGGAGCTTGGGTTAAGCAGGTGATGGGGTGGGGGAGGGGCACTTGACTTGATGAGCAGCAGGTGATGTTTGGAAAACTGAATCACTATACTGTGCACCTAAAACTAATATTACACTGTATGTTAACTGGAATTTAAATCAAAACTTAATAAAAAAATACATATATCAGATAACATGGGTCCTTTTTAAATGTGCATAATTTCATAAATATATTTACGATGATTATTTACTCTCCATACTAGGATTTTTTTACTCTCCTCCTTGTCCTTCCAGAAAGAGCTTTCCCATTAAGTTGGGCTTTTCGATATAATGTTTAGCCAGCAGATGACAATTTTTTGCTTTAGTAGCAAAGCCCTTAAGTACTTGCATGGTTGAGGATCACTTCTGGCCACGTTGCCAATAACCAAAAAACTTGGCTGGACAGCTTCTTGCATGTATTCAGAAATCTTTATCACCGCAACTTCAGAAAGTCTTTAATGCATAGACATCTATATTATACCAACAAGTCTCTCTTCCACAAATTTTATTGAAAGATGCCTCAGATCTTTTCCAGTCCTTCTGTTCCACACACTAACTTTTTTCACAAATACAGTCTTCCTGAACTTGAGTATGACGTCCCTACCTTCACTCGGGGAAACATTCTGCAGCCTCTGTGCTGATTTAAATTCGTCTGTGTCTTTACCTTGACACAAAGAGTGGGCTTTCCCACCTGATGCTTCGTCAAGGAGTGGATGGGTTCTTCTCGTTCCCTCAGACTACCTAGTCTGGATCAGAACTGGCCTTTTAGATCTCAGCCCCGAGAGCTGGCCGAGCGAATCTGACATCACTTGTTTAATGACGTAGGGAGGGACAGAGCAGGAAACCCCTCCGGGGCCATGCCCTGGCACTGAGTAATGAAGTCTCTGTGACTGCTACAACTGGACTGAATTCCAGTGGCTGCCCCAGCTCCCTTCCCTGGTGACCCTGCTAACTGGGCCAACCGTTACTGGAGTGGCCATCAGCATACCAAAGAAAAGCCCATCACACTGTCCAGGCTTCTGCAAACTCTGGGCCTCCCCATGTCCTCAAATGATGCTCACCCAGAGCCTGACTCTCATCTGCCAACACCTGCCTTCAGGAAGGCCTCCTCTAACATCCCACTCCCCTTCCAGGCTCATCTGCCATGGACAGCACGGCCCTGTCCACACCGCACACGGCCAAGCACAAACTAGAAGACCTCATGCCCACGCGACTATCACAAAACACTTCCGTCATTCTTTGCATTGGCCTGCGGCAAACTGCAAACGCGTCCATATTGCAGGCATCTGGACCATGCTTCCAGAATCCCCAAATTCATGAACTCTGTTCTTCCAACAGCCACCTTCAAGAGAAGCCTCCAGGCACACGGCCGCACTGAGCTGACAGCAGTCACCTGGGAGCATCCAGAAGAAACAAATGGTCTCCCAAGGGAAGTAGCGCCATTTACGATACTGTGGGGACCCCATTGCCCATGGGTGTACAGATGGGAATGTCCCCACGCTCAAGCTGAAATGCACTATCCTGCTCTACAGAGCTAGGGCGCCAAGGGGCTCGGCTGTCTGCTTTTGTGACCATGCACTGATGGACCTGCTGGCATCCTGTCAATCTAAGTGTGGACTCATCCTTCGCCTCCCATCTCAAGCCCCGCATGGCAATGTCAAGACAGGACTTTGAGCCACCGTGAGAAACTCAGAGCTGTCCTTCACCTGTAGACACGCACTCACCACAACAGCATGGCCGCCCTGGAGGAACGCCCACTCATCTTGCTGGGAAACATCGTACACGGGGAGGGAAAACCACCAGGACACAGGACTCGCTTCCACGCATGGCAGGGTTCTGGAGAGCCACATGTGAGTAGCTACGACTTCCAACCTTAAACCTCTCCCCTCCTCTAGAAGACTCGCTTCCTCCGTTGATGAACCAAGCAGCCCCGCATCAAACCCTGAGTCAGCAGGAGCCCCAGACCCGCCGATGGCTCCAGGGACCTCCGGAGCACAGGCATAGCGCCATAGGCACGGGCCAGGCGTCTTCCCGACTTACCTGAGCAGACTGGACACCTGCGGGGTGATGAGCACCACCAGCTTCCTGGTCGCACGCTGGTTCCTCAGGGACTGTCCCAGGACCAGTGCACCCTGGCAGTAGATATCATTGGTGGCCAGCGTCACGAATGCCTGGTCAGATACTGCAGGTGTGGATGAAGACATAGAATCACGGTCCCCGTGGTGGGGCTGGCGGTCACCCCTCTCTGAAGCGTCACCAGTTGAACCGAGTGACTGCTCGACAGCTTACAAATGTGCACAAATCTGTTCATTCGGAACACTTTACTGACATCCTTCCTTCTTCCCTCCCCCCTTCTTTCCTTCCTCTCCCCCTTGGTCCCTCCCTCCCTTTCTTCCTTCTTTTTCCTTCTTTCCTTCCTCCCTCCCTTCTTTCCTTCCTTCCTTTTTTTCCTTCTTTCCTTTCTTCCTTCTTTTTCCTTCTTTCCTTCCTCCCTCCTTTCTTTCCTTCCTTCCTTTTTTTCCTTCTTTCCTTCCTTCCTTCTTTTTCCTTCTTTCCTTCCTCCCTCCCTTCCTTGGTCCCTCCTTCCCTTTCTTCCTTCTTTTTCCTTCTTTCCTCCCTCCCTCCTTTCTTTCCTTCCTTCCTTCCTTTTTTTTCCTTCTTTCCTTCCTTTCTTTTCCTTCTTTCCTTCCTTCCTTTTTTCCCTTGTTTCCTTCCTTCCTTCCTTTTTTCTCTTGTTTCCTTCCTTCCTTCCTTCCTTCCTTCCTTCCTTCCTTCCTTCCTTCCTTCTTTTCCTTCTTTCCTTCCTTTTTTAGTAATCTTTCTGCCTAACCTCAGGCTCAAACTCACAACTCTGAGATCAAGACTCCGAGATCAATGCCTAGCTGCCCCGTCACTATCTACCTCTTTCCCTTTGAAAACACACACAGAGACAGCATAAGAAGCCTGCGTGGGATGCCTTACTTTGCTCTGCATTCGAGTCTAAAAAAACTCACCCCAAATACGTGCATCTGAGACACAAACAAATCAAGACATGTAAGCAAGCACCCAATTATCTGAGCTAGGGTGTGGATGTCTGCCCAGTTCAAAATGAAACAGAACAACAAAAATGTGCCCCGTTTCACTGTGTCTCCCTATAAGAGGAAGAAATGCTGACAGGGGATCCAACTGACTGCCATTTCCAGTCTAAACGCATCCTCGCGGTTGTGGTAGCTTTCATGGGGACTTCCAAACAACTTAATTCCTGCTCCTCTGGGAGCATGTTGCCAGGAGAGAGACAACAGTTTAAAGAAATCCGGTGCAGTCTCCCGTGCTGTGGGCAGAAATTAAAATTCGCAGCACGCACCACAGGGTGAGAACACACAGACCTCACTTCTCAAAGAGCAGCGCGTCCTCCCCTCTAGGCAAGTGGCTCCTGAAGCAGGACCTGAACTACGGCATTCACGCTAAATATAACATGACAAACACAAGCTTCTGAGGCCTGGTTCCCGAGGGCCCCCTCCTTGACCTTCTACATTCCATGGGGGTAAATTCCAAAATGTGCCTGTTGCAACAGACTTCTGTCTGCACGTTCCTGCTGCTGCTTTCCCGAATGAAGAAGGGGCTGCAAATTCCTGGCCTTGCCACTGCGACTTCTGGGTTACGCTCAGAGAGTCAAGTTCCAAACTCAACTTTGCAGCCCCTGAAAGTGTGTATGTACGTATCTGTCTGTCTATCCATCCATCCATCCATCCATCATATCTATCATCTATACATCCATCCATTTAACCATCCATCCTTATGTCTGTTTGTCTATCATCCATTCATCAATCCATCCATTCATTCATCTATCATACATCTATCCATCCATCATATCTATCCATCCACCCACCCACCCATCCATCCATCCATCCCTATGTCTATCATTCATCCATCTATCCATCCACTCATCCATCCATCCATCCACCCCTATGTCTATCATCCATCCATCAATCCATGCATTCATCTATCATACATCTATCCATCCATTGTATCTATCCATCCACCTACCCATCCATCCATTTATCCATCCCTATGTCTATCATTCATCCATCTATCCATCTGCCAATCCATCCATCCATTCATCTATCATCTATTATCTATCTATCCATCCATCCCTTTGTCTATTTATTCATCTACCCATCTATCCATCCATCCCTGTGTCTATCATCCATCCATCCATCAATCCATCCATTTATCTATCACCTATCGTCCGTCCATCTATCCATCCATACCTATCAATCATCTATCTATCCATCCATCCTTATGTCCATCTATTATCCATTCATCTATCATCTATCATCCATCTATCACCCATCATATCTATCCATTCACCCATTCCTCTATCATCCATCCATCCATCCATCCCTATGTCTATTTATCCATCCATCCATCCATCCATCCATCCATCCACTCATCATGTCTATCATCTATCCATCCATCAATCTATCCATCTATTCATCACATCTATCATGTATCTACCTATTTGTATCTAAGAGGTGTCTGAGGGGGAGGAGACACCCCCTGTGGACATATCTGAGACACAGAACAAAGACTGTGGTCCTCCAGGGACCACTGGGTGACGAGAGAGTCCCATGTCCAGGACAGACCACCCTGTGATGGGATGGTTGTCCGGATAAGAGGAAGAGACAGCTGCATTAGCCCAAGGGAAGGTACTAGATATAATATAATACAAACAGCAAAGTCATCAAAATTGGTTAATGCATACACTGGTTTTGCTGCATTTCTGTAAGGACGTGAATGTAACTACTGTAATCACTAGGTATTATGAGCTGAAATATGTCCCTTCAACCCTGACCAAAGTCATAGGAAGTCGTGACTCCCAGGACCTCTGAATTGAGATATATTCAGAGATGGGGGCTAGAAAGAGGTAAAATGAGGTCATTGGGGTGAGCCCTGATCCACTAAGACTGGGTTTCTTACAAGAAGAGGGAATGAGGACACGGATACACACAGAGGGATGACCACGTGAGGACATGGAGAGAGCGTGGTGTGTACACTCCAAAGAGAGAGACCTCAGGAGGAAGCCACCTCAGCCCCAGCTGGATCTCAGATTCCCAGCCTCCAGGACTGGGAGGACTAAATATATATTCTTTAAGTCGCCCTACCTGTGGGATTTGTTATGGTAGCCCTAACACTCTAATAAATTGGGGCATGAAACTCAGGAAGCAGACCCAGTAACAGCACACCCACTCTCGAGAAAACGAGCAATCACCTGGTGACCTCTCTGCTTTAATTTCATATGCAATTGCCTTTTTCAGGCAATTTGAGAACCCCTCTCTTTTCTACAAAGGTACATCTCCATCACTGTAACTGGCTATATGTTTCCTATGTCAACAAGTTCAATTGGATCCTCCTCAAAGAAAAAGAAAATCTGCAACAGAGCTCGTTGGATATATCTAAAAAGAACCCTCAGTTCTTTCTAAATGGACGGTAACAAAAAGACATGAAAAATACTAACTAGATTATTCTTACTTCTTTATCCTCTCAATGATCACTAAGGATACTGTTATCGAATTTGCAGGCTCTGCTTTGACTCCGCATGGTTGATGAATATGGACCTCCTTCCCTGGAGAGTTATCAAACCAGACGCCAGAACACTTAGATACCCAACCATCTCATGTGTCAGACCTACTTTGTTTGAACACATCAGCCGCTTCTGCGTGAGAAAGGGTCATGTGTGAGGAAGGGAGAAGCCGGGAGGTCCTGGGAGCAGAGCTGCTCCATGGTCCGTGGAGGGGAGCATGGGAGGGCTTTGGGGACCCCAACTGGCATACTGAGGACAGGTTCTTCGTCCAGAAGCTGCCTGATTCACAGGATGGACAGAGATAGCGCTCGGTCTACTGAGCACGTAGACTCTGTCCTTGCTTTGGATGGAGGGCTTCCTGGTCCTGTCAAGAGGGTGACAACCCCAGGACCCCAGAGAGCACACCCCCTCTCTCCGGCGACCCCAACACACAAACTCACAGGGGGATTGGAAAGTAACAAGGATGGACACTCATTAACAGCTTTTTGGAGGCCTCACAATCTTGCTTTTAAGAACCTATGAATGACCAAGGCTCGCTGTGGCATCAGAGAACCTCCACGACCCTCCAAGGACACTGTAATTAGGATCAGCTGTCCCTCAACATGGCGGCAGGGCGGGGACTTGGGGTAACACACAGAACACGTGTGGCTGTACTCCAAGCAACACTTCAAGGAAAAAAAAAATATTCTTGCAACATGAAGTTCGGTCCCAAGAATGTGATGGCTGAGAGTTTCATAATGAATCTGGGAGAAAGGTTCATTTTTATCCGTTTCTATTCCTTGTGTGTTCTCCACTCAACCCATCTTCTCCCCATCCAACACCCCCCACCCTGAAATAACACAGAAAAACCAGCTTCCTCCTCAGCTGCTCCCCTTTTACTCAAAGGTGGTTTTTGTTCCCCGAAAATATGCCGAATACCCACTTCGGGTCTTCGAGCACATTCCGGGGCTGGTGGAGATGCGTCCGAAGGTTGCTCATTGAATGCTACCATTATATACAGCCTAGCGGGTTTGGGGGAAAGTGGTTTTCATTCTGGAGACACGCAAACCACTGCCTGGAACACAGAAACCGTTCTGCTCCTCCTCGGAATAGATTCCTACAGCGGGAACCACAGGAAACCATGCCTGGGCCCCCACCTCAACCATTTTCCTTTCTGAGGCCAGACAGGAAGAGAACAGAAGGAAAGTGCCCCACGATTTTAACATATTGCTCCTCTGAATACAGTTACCTGTTGTTTAAAAAAAAAAAAATAGGCTCAAGGATGATGATGTCAGGTCTGGTGTAAGATGGGGGGGAGAAGGGGGCTCATGATACAACCAAAACATGCATCTCTCTTATGGGTTAAGGCCACAGTCCGATTATTTAATTTCTAACCCTCTGAACGGTCCACATCTGATGTCCACAAATCCCGTTGAAAGGCACGTGGGTAGGGCTGAATCTAACCCTCGGAGGGGCCAGCCCTTGCCCTAAGCCCCAGCCATGTGGCCATCCCAAGCCCACTGCCCTGCTGGGGGTTATCCCAGTCTTTACTGCAATAACGAAGTATGCCTGTGGTTTGAACTTGGGAAACCCCAAAGGCACTGGGTTCCTAAAGTTTTAGGGGCATGAACTTCCTATCTACCAGTCAGAAATGCAGAGTGAAATTTTATGCCCAAGAAACTAGCCCATTTAAACTCCCAGGGCTGCGCTGGACATAAGGAAAACTGAGGAATCTGGAGACCCCCTGATCAGGCTACAAATGGACCTCTCCCGGTGGGTGCGACTCACCCCGTGTCCATCTGCCCCTGCTGGTCTCCCCAAACACAGGGACAGGCTGGGGAGGCACTGGGGACTGGGTGGGGTTTGGGGCTGACTGTGCCGCCAAAGGGGGGATTCTCCCCAGGACACATGGATCTCACAGGTGCCGGCGGCTGGACGAAGGCGCAGGCGGACTCACCCGGCATGGTCTGGCACAGGGGGGCCGCCGTGCGTCGCGGCTCTCTCCCGAGCGGTGGCTGGACTCCGCCGCCCCAGGCAGGCCCTAGCGGAGGCGTGGTCTCCAGGGGACCCTCGCAGATGTCCAGGCCTGCAGGGGACAGACAGCTCAGCAGACCACCGTAGCTGCAGCCCCGCCCATCGCCCCCGTACCCGCCCCGCGTCACCTGGGTCCCACGGCACCGAAGCCAGCCCCACGACTCCCAAGCCCTGAACCTCATCCTCCGCGCTCGCGGCCGGCCCCTGGCTCCCAGACAGGCTCCCCTCGACCCCCCTTCCTCGCCCCGGAGTCACCTGCAACCGTCCGCGCCCCGCTCATACTCCCCGTTCGGGGACCTCCGCAGGCCCTGGCTCGCCCGGGTGTCAGGACGTCCCCACTGCGCCCCACACTTCCTCCTGGGCTCCAGGGCGTCCTGGGCTCCCGCCCGGCGCCCCCCGCCTCCCCCGCGGCTCGGGAG
>PITA01020691.1:0-34361 GCA_004023965.1 Spilogale gracilis | reverse complement strand
TTGATTTTCTCCTGAACTTTTTATGGTGATTGAGTTCCAGTTTCACGGCATTGTGGTCAGAGAATATGCAGGGAATAATTTCAATCTTCTGGTATCGGTTGAGCCCTGATTTGTGACCTAGTATGTGGTCTATTCTGGAGAAAGTTCCATGTGCACTCGAGAAGAATGAGTATTCTGCTGTTTTAGGGTGAAATGTTCTAATATATCCATAAGATCCAGCTGGTCCAATGTGTCATTCAAGGCTCTTGATTCTTTGCTGATTTTCTGTTTAGATGATCTGTCCATTGCTGAGAGTGGTGTGTTAAGATCTCTTACGATTAGTGTATTTGCATCAATATGATTCTTTATTTTGTTTAACAGTTGGCTTATGTAGTTGGCTGCTCCCATGTTGGGGGCATAAATATTTACAATTGTTAGATCTTCTTGATGTATAGACCCTTTAAGAATGATGTAGTGTCTTTCTGTGTCTTTGACTACAGTCTTTAGACTAAAATCCAGTTTGTCTGATATGAGAATCGCTACCCCGGCTTTGTTTTGGGGTCCATTGGCATGAAAGATGGTCTTCCATCCCCTCACTTTCAATCTGGAAGTGTCTTTCGATTCAAGATGAGTCTCTTGTAGGCAGAATATGGATGGGTCCTGTCGTTTTATCCAGTCTGCAACCCTGTGTCTTTTTATTGGAGTGTTTAGGCCGTTCACATTCAGGGTGATTATTGATAGATATGTTTGTATTGACATCATGTTGCCTATGGAGTTCATGTTTCTATAAGTTACCTCTGTATATTTCTGTTTTGTGTCACTCTTGGGTTCGTTTCTCCTCTAAAGAACCCCTCTTAGTATTTCTTGTAGTGCTGGCTTGGTGGTTGCATAATCTTTTAGACCTTGGCGGTCTTGGAACCTCTTTATTTCTCCTTCCATTTTGAAAGTCAACCTTGCTGGATACATTATCCTTGGTTGCATATTTTGTCCTGTAACTTCCTGAATATGTCTTGCCAGCCCTTTCTGGCTTGCCAGGTTTCTGTGGAAAGGTCTGATGTTATTCTGATGGTCCTCCCTCTATAGGTAAGGGCTCGCTTTCTCCTAGCTTCCCTTAAGACATATTCTTTGGTTTTATGGTTCAAGAATTTTACTATTATGTGCCTGGAAGTTTTTCTGGCCTCATTGATCTTGGGGGGTGTCCTCTCTACTTCTAGGACATGAACATTTGTTTCATTCCTCAGATTTGGGAAATTTTCATCCGTGATTTGTTCAAAAATATTTTCTAGGCTTCTCTCTCTCTCAATTCTAAAAAGCTATTTTAAATTCATAGATTAAAAAGTGGAAGAACTCTGGAAGACAGTTTTTCAGTTTCTTAAAAAAATGGATCGTATTCTGACCATACCATCCAGCATTCTGCCCCTTGGTATTTACCCCAAAAGAGGTGAAATCTTATGTCGATACAAAAAACTGCACATGTTTCTTAATCTCAACTTTGTTCATAACTAGCAACACTCAAAAGCAACCAAGACATCATTCAGCAGGCAAATGGATAAATAAACTGGGGTGCATCCAGACAAGGGAACATCATCCAGCACTCAAACAAAATGAGCTATCAAGCCATAAAAACACATGGAAGTAAGTGAAATGAATATTACTAAGTGAAAGAAGTCAATTTGAAAAGGCTACAAATTTATGATTTAAATTCTATGACATTCTGGAAAAGGCAACAAGAGAAGGTAAGAAGGTCCGTGGTTACCAGCTGGCTAGCGGAGAGGAATGAATAAGTGGAGCACAAAGGATTTTTAGGGCATGGAAAATGCTCTGAAACCCTAATAATGGATACAGATCTATACACATTGGTCCAAAACCAGAGAATATACAAACACCAAGAATGAACTGTACTGTAAATTATGGACTTTGGTGATTACGGTATGCCAGAGTAGGTCCAGAAATTATAACAAATGTATCATTCTGGTGGGGGATATTGATAATTAGGAAAATTACACCACGGTGGGGGCAAAAGGCATAAGGGAAATCTCTGGAATGTTCCTGTCAATTTTGTTGTTAATCTAAAATCACACTGGAAATAAAATCTTCAAAATCATTTCTAATTAAAAAATCTGAAACATTAATAAAAGCGTTTCCAAATGAACATATGATATCACTGGGGAATTAAATTACTTTGTCAGGTATTAGGTAAGAACAGTGTTTTTTTCTGGAGAGCTTACATAGATTCTTTAAAAGGAAATTAATTAATTAAAGAATTGAATGAATTTACTAATTAGAAAAATGGGCTGAAAAAAAATCACCTTGAACAATTCATGACAAGACCTTTATTACTATTAGAAATGCCACTAAGAGGCTCCATCACTGTCATCCAGCAGTGATCTGAACTTTGCCAGGATCAGTAAACATCAGAAAGAAAATGGTCTAGCCAAGGCAGACCTGTAATTAACCATGGAACTAATCGTTCTAAATTAAATGCCTATGTAGAACTACACAATCTAGAAGCTGGTAGACAAAGTAAACATTGCCAGACAATGACCTGATTTTACAGTTCCCTGGTTCCTGTGTTACAAAATTAAATACAGGGATTAATTCTGTGGAAAGAAGCATGTCCACAACAAAGTAACACAGAGACACCCAACTACTGACATTCTGACTGCAGATGGATCTCATTAAACACACACACACACACACACACACACACACACACACACACACCCTTTCTTCACTTCAAAGGTCTTTAGAGAGCCTTGAGGGTGGGGAGTTGTTTGGAGTTGTTTTTAATAAAAGAAAATTTAAGCAGTGTTGAAACAAAACTGAAACATAGTGAGGAAATTCACCAACGTAAAATCTTCACTGTTAACTATAGCTGACCTTTCAAACATTGTAATAATGGTAATATTTGTTGATGGTTTATAACACCTAAAACATTGTTCTAGGCACTGTACAATTCATGATTTGTCTCCTAAAAAAATATCATAATGTAGATAATATTGCGATCCCAACTGCACAGCTCTAAAGGCACTGAGAGAGTTTAGAGAGTTTAGGTAACTTGCCCATGCTCACGAGGCATAATGCTAGAGTCACCAGTTGAACCACAGAGCTCGCACTCTTAACCACTGCCAGGACCACAAAAATCAGCTCTATATACTACGTAGCAAAAGTATTTTTCTTTTAATACTCTTAGCCAGGAGATTTGACCTTTACTCTAGGATCATCCAATCCTTTCTCTTTCCTTGTATTCTTTCTTATTCTTGTCGTTTTCTCTAAGACTGTTCTTTTCCCTTTTTGTCTCTTTTTCATCCTGATTATTTTCCAATGGTTTTTTCCCTGTCTTTAATAGGGGATTAGAGAGAACCAATGTGCACTTTGTCATAAATTAAGTGACTTTGTAGTGCATACGATTTATCTACTCCCCCAAATCAATCAGTAATTAATTAGATTTCTTGGTGCTTCTTAACATTGCAGGAAATAGTGACCTTTGTTAGGGAAATAGTTCAAGGCCTTATTCTACATAAGTTGTAGTCACACATTAGAATGAGCTGAGACTGCAGATAATTAGCACTAAGATTCATCCCACTTATAGATACACTGGTTTAACAGAACAAATTAACAACTGGTCCAGGGGTGCCTGGGTGGCTCAGTCAGTTAAGCATCTGACTCTTGACTGTCACTCAGGTCATGATCTCAGGGTTGTGAGATTAAGCCTCGCAACATGCTGGACATGGAGCCTGCTTAAGATTCCCTCTTTTCCTCTCCCTCTGCCCTTCCCCCTTCTTTCTCTAAAATAAATACATCTTTGAATAAATAAAAATAAATAAAAATAAGAACTGGTCCAATTTAGGCCAACTTTGGCTCACAGAAGTTTTTGTTTGGCCATCCTATATTTTAAACTTTGTTAAAGTACTTGAAAATATTTATAATTCAAAGAAATACATAAGAAAATCTGAATTTCTGGTTTCTCTTAATAAGTTAAGTCTGGTAATGCTTTTTCTGATTTTTCAGAACAATCATCAGATGATGCTGAGTGACAATTTCTATCTCCCTTAGACAAGCTTAGGACCCTACCATGGTGTTCCTACACACAGCCCTATTCATTCATTGACACCTGCTGGCACCGTGAGTCACCTGATATTACAGACCCCTCAATTAAAACTATGAGTAAGCTACAGACCTACCCTCTAAGGTCAGAGTAGGGAAATTAAAACCTTGCTTCTGATTTGGTTTTAACTTTCTATCTTTTACCAGTTATTTCAAACTAGTTCTAAAACTTGCCTAGTTTGAAAATTCCCTAGTCCTTTTAAAATGCCATGAATTTAAATATATGACACCTAAGAACACTGGAATTGACACTTTTGTATAAAGTAAGAAAAATCCAGAGGTCAGTCCAGAAGACACTTGATTATGTCCAATCCAGAGCAGACATAAATCTTTTAGAAAGAAATGCCACGAAAGGGATTATGCTAAGTGAAATAAGTCAGGCAGAGAAAGTCAATTATCGTATGGTTTCACTTATTTGTAGAACATAAGGAATGGCATGGAGGGCATTAGGAGAAGGAAGAGAAAAATAGAGGGGGGAATCAGACAGAGAGATGAACCATGAGAGACTATGCACTATGAGAAACAAACTGAGGGTTTTAGAAAGGGGGGCGGGTGAGCCTGGTGATGGGTATTAAGGAGGGGTCATATTGCATGGAGCACCGAGTGTTATATGCAAACAATGATTCATGGAACACTACATCAAAAACTAATGATGTACTGTATGGTGACTAACATAACATAGTAAGAAGAAAGAAAGGAAAGGGAAAAGGGAAGGAAAGGAGAGGAAAGGAAAGGAGGGAGGAAAGGAAGGAAAGGAAGGAAAAAAATTTAAAAAGGAAGGAAGAAAGAGAGAGAGAGAGGGAGAGAGAGAGAAAGAGAGAAAGAGAGAAAGAGAGAAAGAAAGAAAGAAAGAAAGAAAGAAAGAAAGAAAGAAAGAAAGAATTCATTTCCAAATAATAAAAGTGAGGCAGTGATGGGCAGTGATTACAAATTTTCAAGATTTTTTGATATAGATAAAATTCTCGTTGTTTACCCCAAATGCGTTTGTCTACAAAGCATGGTTGAACAGCACTCTCCACATTTGTGAATGTATAAAGCGTAGAGGTGATGGCCCAGGTGACAGAGGGGAAGCCAAAAGACACATTTTCAGAACAAGCTCACGTTTAACTTAGATGCCACATTATGGATCCATAAAAACGGTAAAATCTGTAACATGGCCTTTATTTCTATTTCAGGTAAGTATGATTGAGAAGACTTCAATTGATCTGCCTTTGGACAGGGAGATGAGTACTACAGGATGTTTAAAAAGGATCCATCCCTAAATTACTAACCTGGTGCACCACTGCCCAGGATTCAGAATTAATCGGAAACCCAGTCAGGTATTAATTTCACAATACCGGGGAAATGCCGCAAAACTCTGAGTCACAGTTTCTTTACCTGCCATTTTGGGATGAAACCCAAACTAATGTGTAAGTTTTTTGTTGAGCGCCTGATTGAGATAACAAACATAAAACCTTGTAGCACCGTACCCGGGCTGCATAAGAAACTGTATTATATTTCACAGAAGTGCCTTCCGGTGCATCTCACACACACCTGAGACCAGCAGTCCTCGAGAAGCAGAGCTGGGTGCAAAGGCAAAGCAGGTGACCTCAGAGGCACCCAGGCTGCTGCCAGTCTCCCTAATGTTACCTATCAGGATATTTTAGACACAAACATTAAAAATTCAAACCTTGGCCACTAGAGGAGGTTGCTGTGGCTCTCAGAACTCCTATAAAACAAAATATATAAAAGTAATCTAAAAACTGCTGACATTTCCAATTAACCTGGCATTCTTACATGGTTCTTTAGAAAAATTACTGGTGAGTGCCTCAAATAGAGCTTCTGGCTGATGCCAGCACACTCCTCTCAGTCCTGACATCGTATAACAATGGTCACTGAGAGTTCTGCCTTTTTTTTTTTTTTTTTCCAAGTCTTTCACTACCATTGTGCTGTGTTGGATATCTGCTTTAAGCCCTGTGCCTCTACTTGAGATTGGCATTAATCCTTTGCATTATTTTGTTCTATACTAACCTCTTACAGAGTGAGGTCATTTTTGTCCCCCTGACTGCTAATAAAGCCTGGGCCCAGGCAATTACCTTTTCTCCTTCTGATCATCAGCACATTTAGTTGTCTTGATGTTCATGAACCTTTGGAAAGAACCCAGGTCTGTAAGACAGCTCCCAAAGCAAGTAGAGCTCAACACAGAGAGGAAGCCTCTTCTCTTCCTGGCTTCAGGGATCCCCAGTGGCCCATGGGGCTGAAGGTGTTTCTTAACCCGTTTTCAGGGCTTTATGGCTTTACAGTCATTGACTTTACACAAGCCAATGTTTACTTTTTACTTTCAATGCTAACACTCTACATTGTTTGATCCATTATTATACACAAATCCTAAATACGAGATGCTCCCAAAGTCAGCTCCCGTGGTAGATCTCCTGGTCTCTTAGGCAGGACAGGTATCCAGAAAAGGACTGTGAAAAAAATAGAAGGTAAAAAAAAGGATCAACATGGGGCGCCTGGGTGGCTCAGTTGGTTAAGCGACTGCCTTCGGCTCAGGTCATGATCCCGGAGACCTGGGATCGAGTCCCACATCGGGCTCCCTGCTCGGCGGGAAGCCTGCTTCTCCCTCTCTCAGTCCCCCTGCTTGTGTTCCCTCTCTGGCTGTGTTTCTCTCTGTCAGATAAATAAAATCTTTAAAAAAAAAAAAAAAAAGGATCAACATGAAGACAGATTAGAACCCAGCAAAGATCAGGGCAGAGGGAATAGTAAGCATTAGGCACAAAGATAAAGAACTGATCTCTGCTGAGTCTTCTGTTGTCAAAATCAGTGCTGGGTGTTTGTGTGTGTATTTGTGTGTGTTTCTACACATACATCTCAGTCATGCCTCCCAGCAGCCTAGAAGAAAATCTTTTACCTCCTCGAGGGTAGATAAACCACCCAAGGTTATATATGCACCAAGTTAAAGAACTATCCAAATCTGATCTGGCTACATTTTCTATTGAAGTAGAGCTGCCATAACATTTTTTCATCAGTTTTAATGATGCATGTCTTGGGTTAGATCTCTGAGAAGCAGAGCCTGAGACCATGCTTTGAGCGAATGGATCCAGGGAGTACTCTCAGTACAAAGAGACTGAGGGAGGCAGGATGGGGCAAGTAAAGACACTAAGGGGGATAGGGTGGATGTGTGCTAGTTGGGCTCTGGCTACAGAGGAAAGGACTCTGAGCAGTTAGAAGCACCTGGGCGATGTGA
This sequence comes from Spilogale gracilis, assembly GCA_004023965.1. NCBI lineage: Eukaryota > Metazoa > Chordata > Mammalia > Carnivora > Mephitidae > Spilogale > Spilogale gracilis. The sequence goes on along the minus strand of PITA01020691.1, from coordinate 27,049 downwards.
GCTCTTATGACGGCATTTGGACAGACACAGACAACTGACTCCTAAGAGGACATACTTGCAAATGGTTCATACAAATGTAGGTTCTTCTTTTACCTTCCTTCTGGAACATAGATACAATACTCTCAATGTGAATTTATCCTGAAAAATGCAGAAAATTACACTTCTATATTAAGTTAGGAAACCAGGAAATAAAAATACAGAGCTCCAACTTGAAACAATAGAAGAAACCATTGTAAATTAGAAACAGCTTTAAAAATTTTTTTTAATGATGGAAGAAACAAAGACTCATATGGTTGAAATACCCTATGACTGCAGAGATCTAAGTAGGAAAGCCCACACTGGGACAGAGTTTATCTGACTCTTCAGTTAGTTTTTATCCTAAGTAGTCTGCAAATCTCCATTACACAACGTACTGAAAAATCACATTTTGGACTGGCTAAAGAGAAATACTGATTTCTTAGGTAAGATCATTATTTCAGATCATGGAGCCAAATCATAGCTGATTCACGTTATTGGATTTGTTTTTCAAAATGGAACCTGAGGACATATTTTAACTGTTTTAAAGAATCTTGGAACTCCACATTTAAAATAATACTTTAAATTGTGTTTTCTTTCTACATTTGCTAGATAATGAAATTGTTAATAGCATAGCTTCAGTGCCCATTTAAGTCTTCAAGTCACTTTTGCTAATTATAAGCAAATCAGTTGTTATGAGAAGTAGAATGTGATATGATATATATATGTGTGTATATATATATATATATATATATATATATATATATATACATACATATACATTTTTTTTCTTTAGTGAAGAGAATTATCTTCTGGATAGTTACATTCCAAATGACTTGGCAAGACAGAAAGTCAATGAAGTACAATAAATAGACCCAGCGGAAACATTTTTCCTAAACAGCCCAGTCTAAAATATTCATTCTTCAGATAATGTCAAGATTGGATTAGCCTGGTTATGGAATCACATTTTCTAAATGAAATTTTGCAGCTGAAATGCCAAAGTTTTTATCATGCTATTACACCCCTGAGAAAAATAATAAGCAGACTATTTCTCCTTTTGGGGGGTATTTGGTAGGAAGCATACGTCATTTCCATAAAAGAACCAAATTTCTCCCTGCCTTGCCCTTACTACCAATTGGGATCAGCAGAATATCAAAAAATAATTGAAGAATAAAGAACAAAAATTGTTGCCTCAGTCACAAACCTGCACAGTCTTCAACAGTGAATATATTTCCATTGTGGGCTTTAGAACACTAATATGGAAAGACCTTGGGGAGAAACAACTCAATCAACCAAAGCAAAGCGATAAGACTCCCACCCCTCAGCACCACACACACTCACTGAAGCCATAGTCAAGTGACTCTGAAGAAAGTGAACAACCCCTCTATCTTCAGGTCCAGAGTTAAGAGTCTTACTGATACTGACAAACTCCGGGCATATTTTGAAAAACAACAGTCAGTTGCAGTCACTTTAGAGACAGGTAAATATAAATAGGACAAGGGGTTTTCATGGGAGTCTGGTGCCTTCAAGGTCAGAAGTGGATTTGACAAAATAAAACAGGTGAGGAATGTGGAAATATTCATTTATGGACTGTCCACACCCCCACCACAGTATTTCATGGAAGTAATGAACAAAGGATTGTATGACCCCTATTTTAGCTGACTTGTCAAGTCTTATAAAATGTTTGATTCCAGACTGTTACTCCTGAGGGTCGGCCCTCTGATATAAAGAAGTAGTAAAAACAATATTGTGAAATCATCTTCCCAGGGAGGAAAATGGCAGCTTTCCCTTAGGACAAAATGAAAATGTGAGATCTTTGATAATAACTGGATGGAAATTGTATTTCTTGAATTACCTGAGTAAAGAAGCAGCAGAGGATGTATGAACAACAAGGGAATTCCCCATTTTCAGCCTCTCTTATCCTCATGGCACATCAATGCCACATTTTGATTTTTGGAGTGCACTTCCAAGGCTGCCTTTTCTCATGAATTTGCCCTGATCCCTTCACTCTGAAGTAACCTCTTGTAACAATCAGGCTTTTTACTCCATACCTTCTCTTCTGCTATCAAACCAACTCCTTAAAATCTGGGAGAATGTCTTAACTCATCCTTATAACCCAGGACCTGCTGGAATTTGTAATAGATGCCCATTAATAGATTTTGCAGAAGGCAGACCAGTTACAGAAAAAAGAAACCGAACTTGCAATTTGACATATTAGTACAAATTCTGTCTTTCAGAGTGTGGTTAAGATCGGTGTGATAATGAATAGAACATACGGGTAATGCATACAGCTCTAAGACATGTCATGCGGCCATGTCATGATCATCATCATTAGCACCAGAATGCTCACCCCGAGTCAGAAAAAGAATCCTAAATATACTGTAGGAAAAAAAAGCAAGCTGCCCTGACAGGAGAAATTGAATGGATGGATTATTTCTGAAATCCCCTTTGATCATCAAGAGACATTGCTTTTAATCACTTCTTAGCTCTCTCATCATGAGGTATAGTACAAACATTTTCTTGAAGTAACTTCAAGGAAAATGCTTACTTTATATACTTAGAGCCGTACACTCATACAGTTTTATAGTTCTAGGCGATTTCTGAGAGAACAGCAGTTACTCCTCAAGCTATTTAATAGAGCAGACTTCCTAGAGAGGCATAGAACTGAACTGTGAGACAGAAGTCCAAAATGTGAGTTCCAACTCCTCACTAACACACTGTGAAGATTTTACCCCTCAAGCCTTCTGTTCATTCTCTACAATGAGATTTTTAGCAGTTCATGCCTAATTGAAGTAACCTGTGCGCATGAGGCCTGATGTAGGAACATTGGATGGATAGTCAGAAGGAGGAACATCATTTCTGCTTTCGAGGAATATGTAAAGACCAGGGGACACAGGTTGGATACACATACACACAAACAAAAATATACATATACAACAAACTTAAGCATAAGCCGGGATAAGCTTGAAGGTTGCTGTTGATCCATATGAGGTAGGGAAAGCACACTACAAATGCTAGAGAATCAGGAATGTAGCGATTCAAGAGTTTGCCTTATTTAAAACCAAGGAGAATGCATAACATGAACTGAGGACTTAATTGTAATGCATGAAGGCAGGTTCACCAATGGCAACAAATGGAGGGTGCTAGCAGGAGATGTTGCTAAGGGGGAGGCTGTGCATGTATGAGGGCATGGGGGGACATGGGAAATCTCTGAAAACTTCCCCCCAGTTTTGCTGTAAACATAAAACTGCTTTTAAAAAAAACAAAGTCTTAATAAGGACAGTGCGTGTCTTCAAAAGTTCACCTGAGGGGAGAGAACTTAAAAGACAAGACTAGAGATGGATTCTGAAAGTTACTTAGGTTTGATCCCTAAATTTTATTCGATATGAAATGGGGATGAGGATGTGGGTCTTTGTATTATAAGAGGGTTCTCCTAAGTACGTATTTGTCCTTGTGTAATCATTACTTGTTTTCACTGATGCTTCCCAAAATTACCGAATCGTCTCCCACAGAGAGTACAATAAAGGCAGACATTCAGAATAATTTCTATTTCTTTTATAGAAAAACATCTGGCTCTATCAAATGATTTTTCATAAAATAGAGACCTATTACATATAATTATTCATTAGATATTATTTTATTAGATATATATAATTACATATTTCATATATATGCATATATAATTACATACATATTCATATATATATCTTGAAATTTTGCAGTCCCACTGGAAATGATGCTATTTTAGGAAATTTTATTGAGAAATCAGCATAGCAGAGCAGGAAAAAGTGTTACTTAAGGAGAAGATGACCTTTATTCTCATCAGTTATTTCCTGAGTGACAAAAAATTTTCTGTGCCACTTCTCCCTCCTAAAAACGACTTTCATTGTTTCTTCCTCTTCCCTCCTCCTCCTTCCTTTTCTTTCCTTCTGTCCTCTCTCTCTCTCTCTCCTTTCCTTTCTTCTTTCTTTCCCTTCTCTCTTTTGCTCCTCCTCCCTTACCCCTCTCTCTCCCTTTCCTTTTTCTACCATTGTGTTTATAAAGTTTTAAGTATCATCTTTTTTTTTTCTTTTTAAAGATTTTATTTATCTAATTGACAGAGAGAGAGAGCACAACTAGGCAGAGAGGCAGGCAGAGAAAGAGGCGGAAGCAGGCTCTCTGCCCAACAGAGAGCCTGATGTGGGACTCAATCCCAGGACCCTGAGATTATGATCTGAGCCAAAGGCAGAGGCTTAACCCTCTGAGCCACCTAGGTGCCCTTAAGTATCATCCTGATATATGGAGACAAAAGAATCAGTCATAGCCTAAGAAAATTATTTGCTGGTTAGAGAGCAAGTAAATAAATTTATAAAATAGAGAAAATTCACCTGAAGTAACCTCTAAGAACAAAGAAGAATTAACCAGTTTTCCTTGTGGGTGCTAAGAACAAAGAAGAATTAACCAGTTTCCTATGTGGGTGTTACTGCGGAGGCACATATAACACAGGAGGTTGTAAATAAAGATGGACAAGGTGAAGCACATGGAGGAACCGTGTGGATAAAGTAGTATTTGAAAGTGAAGGAAAGGCATAGATTAAATAAGCATGGGATGGGAGTAGGGGTGAACATGTATAAAGACATAGGGAATGTATGGAATAGCTTTAAAATGAAAATGAGCATGGTGGTGCAGAAGTTCAAGGTAAGGATGAGAGACAGTGTAAGAAATAACAGTGCAGAGTCAGAGGAAGGCCACATTATGGGGGTCAGTGTGAGCTAAATAACTGAGTTTTTATACTTAGAGTTTGGTTAGGGGTGCTCCCTGAAGAAATGCAAATACTAGAATGATTTGATCAGTGTGCCTTTTAAGAAAGATCATTCTAGCAAGCCTGAGGAAAATGAGTTGGAAGAGGACAAGAGTAAAGCAAAGGAAATCAGTAATAAGATATAGAGTAGCTCAATCAAAAGATGGTAAGAGATTTGAGGCCATAAAGAGAAAATGAGTGTTCTAAGAGATACTGAGAAAAAGAAAGAGTAAGATTTAGATATTATTCCATGGGACTATCAACAGAGGAAGGAGGGTCAGGCATGGCTGCCATGTTTCCCACATAAGCTGTGTAGGACTGGCTTTGGCTAAAGAACAACCACTAATGGGCACCTGGGTGGCTCAGAGGGTTAAGCCTCTGCCTTTGGCTCAGGTCATAATCTCGGGGCCCTGGGATCGAGTCCCACATTAGGCTCTCTGCTGGGCAGAAAGACTGCTTCCCCCTCTTTCTCTGCCTGCCTCTCTGCCTATTTATGATCTCTCTCTCTCTCTCTGTCAAACAAATAAATAACATCTTAAAAAAAAATAAAAAAGAACCACCACTGGTGCACAACAAGACACAATCATTTCCTGTTTGTGCTACAGTGGCCAAGCCCAACTGAGCTTCTAAACCACACACTGGATCCAAGTCTGCTCCATACGTCTCTCATCCTCCTTGGACTAACAGCTACCGGAAGCATCAACTTCTTATCAGGAAAGGCAGAAAGTCATACGGAAGCCCATCCAATGCCCTTTAAACCTTAAATTTTGTCATATATACCACCACCACCCTGGCCAAAGCAAGTTATAAGGTAAGGAGCAGAACTGCACCCACCATGAAGCCATGGTGAGTGTACATGTTATAATAACACTGGGCAGTGAGCAACTGAGACCAATAATTCAAAGTACCACAGCCCTTGGTGGATGGTAGGGGTATTCTTAAAATAAGAGAAAGAGCATAATCTGAACATAGACAAAGAGACTTTGGGTTACTGAAATGCTCCTAGCACTTAAAATTTCTGGCGTTTAGTATGTAGTATGGCATAGAGAGCTGTTGAATTATACCTGGGCTGGGAACATAGAGGAGAAGCTATTAGCATTGATATTCAGAAGGCACTGTGGACTGAATAATGAAGAAACTCTAGGGGAAAGAATCCCAACATTTAAGGGATGAGCTGCAGCAGAAGACCCATAAAGGAAAGTGAGATAAATGGTAGAGCCATAAAACCAAAGGAAGGAGTGATTTTATGAGCTAAAATCTACAGAGGGGTCTAGGGAGGAAAGGACTCAGAATTCTTAATTGGATTTTAAAGTTGTAAAGGGCTTTACCAGGACTATTTCAAAAACATGGTAAAGGTAGACGCCAAAGTCATCTCACGAAAGATCACTGTTATCTTTCCAGCTGTTTCAGCATGATTTGCTTCCTTTCCCCCTGTCATTTGCATCCCCTCCTCTTCAGTACAAAATCAGCTCTGACTTTTAAACATGTCCTGTGTCACTACAATTCTCTACGTCTCCATGGAGGCTACACAATAACTACCATATCCTACCAGAGCTTCCTGACAGTTCTCTGGCCTCCACTCCTGCCTCCACAATCCATTTCCACATGACAAACAGGCCAATCTTTAAAAACAAAACAAAACAAAACAAAACAAAAACAAAACAAAAAACAATCCATCAGGTCATTGTAGTATATGTTTCCCCATGGAAAATACCACTCCCACCACTAAAATCCTATCATGCGAAATCCCATGTAGCTTGACCTCTAACAGTCTCTTTGACTGCTCTCTCTCCAGGAAAATATACTTCATTCTGGTTGTCCTTCTTCACCTATCTCAATCACCTCAAAATGGTTCCTTTCTTAGGGTCTGTGCCCGAGCTATTCCCTAGTTCTGTAGCATCTCCTCTAGCCAGCTACCCAACTTCTTAAAATCTGGGATAATGTCTACCTGGATTTCTCTTTCCACTGTCTTCATTGCCACACCCTCTAATAAAGAAGATTTTAGCTTAATTCAACCTTCCTGCAACAATGATATGAGGAATGTTTTGGTCACTTTCTGTTGCAGAAACCTACTTGAATCCTCCACATTGTACTTTTTAGTATCTGATCTTGAGTATTTATGTTCTGTCTCCTAACATTACTGCAGATATACTGCCCCACTGATAGGTCATTTCCAGTCATTTCTGTGTCTTGCAAACGTGGAACTGGACCTCAGAAGGAGATGTTAGGCTGGTATTTACCCTAAAGACACAAATTCAGTGATCCAAAGGGGCACTTTCACCCAAATGTTTATAGCACCAATGTCCACAATAGCCAAACTATGGAAAGAACCTAGATGTCCATCAACAGATGAATGGATAAAGAAGATGTGGTACACACACACACACACACACACACACACACACAGGAATACTATGCAGCCACCAAAAAGAACAAAATCCTGCCATGTGCAATGATGTGGATGGAATATGGAATTGGAGGGTATTATGCTAAGTGAAATAAGTCAACCAGAGAAAGACAATTATCATTTGATCTCTCTGATATGAGCTACTTGAGAGGCAGGGCAGAAGGCTGTGGGGGGTAGGGAGGGAAAAAATGAAACAAAACAGGACCGGGGAGGGAGACAAATCATAAGAGATTCTTAATCTTAGGAAACAAACTTAGGGTTGCTGGAGGGTGTGAGGGAAGGGATGGGGTGGCTGGGTGATGGACACTGGGGAAGGTATGGGCTATGGTGAGTGCTGTGAATTGTTTAAGAATGATGGTTCAAAGACCTGTACTCCTGAAGCAAATAACACATTATATGTTAATAAATAAAGAAATAAATAAATAAGGCAAAAAAAATAAAAGAAAAAGGAGATGTTAGAAACTACTGGCTGAATAAATGCACAGTATTTGGGATTAACTGCCATGAGTTGAAGAAGAAACAGGATGAAAACCCTGAAGGTAAAAAATAAATTCTAAACCATGACCAATAAAAGGAGAATGGATGTAGTGCTTAGGTGGCATGGGCCTCAATAATTCATTTGTTTACACAAATGTGTAAATGTGTGTGTATTATCCTGCAGTGACTTCAGCACTGTTAAATACTAATGGCAGTAGAAGTTGGAAATGTAAATAAAGCAGACATCAGAGGAAAAAACGGAGAGAAGGTACTGATACGTGGCATGGAAGGAGGTATGTTTCCGAGTGGGAGTGGAGCTATTAGTCACTGATAGAGAAAGAGACACTTCTTTTACTTCAGCTAGCAAAATGTATAGATAATCAATGCTTGCTAATTTTTTCTCCCTCAAAATGACTATACCTTCTATTGTGTAAGCTACTCTGCCCAGTTGGTATTTCCTCTCTAAAAAGATTCATAGATAGCCTCATTTCTACTGACCCAATAAACACTCTCCATAAACAAGTGACATACTTACTGAACCACTAGTTTTTTTCTTTTTATTTGACAAGAGGAATTTTTATAATTTTTTCATTATTATAAATCAAATTACTATATATACATATAGACTATGTATAGAAATCTTTGTACAAATCTCTGAATATTTCTATCACAAAAATTCCTACAGTAAGTATATTTGAAGACTTAAATCTTATGAAATACATTGCAAAATTGGCCTCCAAAATTGTTTCTACCACCTACTTCATTTCCTTCTACCCTCATGAACAAAAGAAATCATGTACTCAACATTTTTAGTTTGATAGGTAAAAAATGGAAGCTTCTTTTAAGGTAAATTTCTTTGATTTCTAGTATAGTTGAAATTTTTGTACATGTATTTTCCATTAAGATTGCTATGTGAGTTGTCTGTTCACCTGTCTCATGTGTAGCTGAGATGTTTGTGTTTTTTTCATGAATTCTAATAGCTCTTTGTATGATTACATGATATTTAAGGTTAGCATAAAATAAGTTACATTACATAGAGTTTAACACATCATGGCAACATGTATCATCATATGATACAGAACAACTCAGAACAACTAGTAATGTACACAAAAGGTACATTATATAAGACAGGATAGATTCAGTCCAGTAGATAATGACATACCATTTTTTTTAAAGATTTATTTATTTATTTGAGAAAGAGAGAAAGAATGAGAAGATATGCTGGCAAAGGAGGGGAGGGTCTGAGGGAGGGAATCTTAGGCAAAGTCCCTGCTGAACATGGAACCTAGTGATGGGCTTGATTTCAGGGCCCTGAGATCATGACCTGAGCCAAAACCAAAAGTCGGATCCTTAAGTAACCGAGTCAGCCAGGAGCCCCAGATTATAATATACTATTGATTTGAAAATTCATTTCATTTTAGGGATGTTAAATTGTGAAAAAACAAAAAATAAAAAACAGTGCACTCAGTTCACTCTTGTAGTACACAGATTAATGAGCTTCAAAGTTGCCCACACCCTTATCCCAGGAAAGCATGAATACATCATGTTACTTGGAAAAAAGTACTTTGCACATGTGATTAAGATTACTGCATTTAAAATACAGAGATTATTTTGGATTATCCAGGTGGGCCTAAGCTAACCGCATGAGCCATCAAGAATACAGAACTTTCCCTGGCTGGGAACCAATGGTAGGTGGCCAAAAGGGATGTCAGAAAGACTCCAAGGGTGGAAAATAGTCAATGTGCCATCACTGGCACACAGGCCCATGGGTAGTGAGGAGAGATTGAGAGACCTTTTGGAGCTGAGGGCAGCTCCCAGCTGACCGCCATGAGGAAATAAGGATGAATGTCCTCCAAGTGCATGCAGCAGTATTCTGCCAAAAACCTGAACAATTCTAGAAGCCTCCAGGAAACATCGTAGGCTGATGAGTGCCTTGATTTTGGCCTGGGAAGACCCAAATCAGAGACAACGGCTAAACCCACCAGACTTATGATCTATAGAACTATGAGACAATAAATATATGTTCTTTGAAGATACGAATGATGTGCTAATCTGTGGCATCAGCAATGAAAATGAATACAATTATAGAACAAAATCAGGTACATCAATTCAGGAAGATTGAGTTCTGAAATCTAACGTTCCCCAGATTTAAAACTACCTCATTTTTTTGAAAAAGATTTTATTATTTATTTGACAGAGAGAAATACAGCCAGAGAGGGAACACAAGCAAGGGGAGTGAGAGAGGGAGAAGCAGGCTTCCTGCTGAGCAGGGAGCCCAATGTGGGGCTCGATCCCGGGTGTCCGGGATCATGACCTCAGCCAAAGGCAGTTGCTTAACCAACTGAGCCACCCAGGCGCCCCTAGAACTACCTAATTTTATGAAACCAGACAAGAGAAAAAACAAATACTACATGAAAGAAGATGAAAGAAAACTTCAGGAATTTTTAAGTCAGAAAACAATTTGTATTTGTGAAGTTCTAATTTATATGCTAGAGATGCACTGGAAACTGGGAGCTAGTATATTCTTGATTTTTTTGTTGTTGTTGTTTCTTTTTCACTATTTTGAAAATTATCCAGAGGTCTCTGTAAAATATGCCTTGCTGCTGATTGCATTATTTCTGACAATCTAAACTAATAAGCAAAATGTTGAGTATTCTTGTTTTGCCAGATGAAACACAGGAAAAAAAGTAGAAAATAAACTTACTTCTGATACCAAATCCTAAGGACATAATTAAAACAACCAGCCACTATTACAAATTTCTTTTCCAGGTTATAATTTTTAAGACTGAGGAAAATTATTCTAACATTGCAGCCAAATAAGTGCTCATAAAAATATGAATGTGTGAGTATCTAACTTGATTAACAGACCCAAGCAGTGATAAAATTTTCTAAATATCATTGCATCATACTGTTTAATAACTACATTACTCAACTTAAGAAGTTGCAAGACATTTTTTCCTCTACTTCTGCCTATTTCTCTATTTTTCCTATATATCTACAGTTTTACCTTAATACTGTGATTTTAAATGTGCACTGCTTATCCCTGCTTTATCTTATATTTGGTGGTAACCTAAAGACATCATATAGTGCTGTTATCAGAAGTATGCTTTGTACGTCTGAATCTATCATTGAAATGATTATCAAAGGTCCAAATTGGCAACAGATAATACCATAGCCTGTCAATGTGGAATTACTTAGAAAAAGAAGGTCTATACACAGATGGACATTCTACACTAGAATGTGATCTAAGAATGGTATTAACACTCTCTATTCTGATTATTATTCTAAGAACCAACTATTACACTAAACTTCTACGTATTTGTTGGATGAGCTAAACATTTGATGTTCAGTCTTGCGTTGTATTTTTCTCTCAAGGCAGTTCTGGAATGTATACTAGAGCAGGGAGTGATTGTGTCCTGTGTTTTGGGTTTTTTTTTCTCTTAAAGTCAAGGATCTGGCAGGGCACCTTTGACAAATACAGCTGTTAAGTACAAAGTTACTGCCCATATGTTCAGTCTTAGCAAAAATACTAGCAGATTAAGGAGTTCAGTGGTTCTTTCAGTAATTTATTTAACACAGAGTGATGTTTAGTGGAGGTGATCTGAAACTATTTCGCAACTAAAATATGAGATTACTAGAATGCAAACACACTGAGGTAAATTTTTTCCAGTCAAAAATTTGCCAAAATATTTGAGTATAATTATTTCTTTGGTAATGACACTTAGACCAAGGCAGGTGGGAAATTGTTTTAACAACGCAAGACTGTATAATCTTAAATTAATGTAATTATACTTATTTCCTTCTTAAATAGCTTATTTGTTCATTTTATCATTAGGACTTAAACATGAATACCTCCACATATCAGATTACTAACATATGAGTGTCAATAAACAAAGGACTTAATTGCTATAGTCCTCTCTGTACTTAAGGAAACAAATATACGCAATAGCAGGAGCAGACAATACCATGTGGGAGAGGTCTTCTACAGCAATGATTTTCTGAATGTACAAGTGGAAAATGAACTAGAACGGAGAACAAAAAAGGGCAGAAGAAAGAGGACCAACAGAAGCAGCAGAGGGGAAGGTCAGAGAGTATCTTTCAGAAGTCAGAGAATTGTTTCTATTATTTCCTCTGCCTACTGTTGGGTGATCTTGGGTAAGTAATTTAGCTCCTCAAGATTTATTTTCCTCTTATATAAATAGTGATAAAATTATTAAATTTTTCAGATTGTTGTGAGGATTAAATACAGTGATACCACCATTGCCTTGCATTGTGTCTAGCCCAGAAGATGAGAATAAATGGTGGTTATTATTATGACTATTTTCAACTAAAGTAGTAAACACAGTTTTCAGCTTAGTTACTTTAGAATGAATATTTAAGAAGCTATCTTCCATTTGTTTTCCTTTTTAAGTGGAATTCTTTCATTAACTTCCCTGGATCCTCACTTATGTGCATTATTATGTCTCACTAATATAAGATGAAACCAACCATCACTGATTGCATTATGATTAACTTTACTAGTTTGTCATTTTCAAACAGTGAAGGATGACATGGCAATGATATCCCTTAATTAGTTAAACATTCCTCATTTATAAACTTGAAAGGATATTATATATCAATGAATTTAAATGTGTTTTGACCCAAAGAAGCTAATTCTCCTGTTCATGGATATGGGCTGTTTAATACTCCATTTAGTGAGGGGTTATCAGGTCATGGAGAATTACCACTTTCCTCAAAGGCAGACTAAGTAGTTCTCTTTGAAAAGGCTCTGTCTCTGTGGTCTGAATTACTTAGTCAATGGCAAAGGAAAAAAGAAGGTTATAATCCATAGTATAAACATGGTAGAACAATCGCCAAGGTAAAAATAGCTAAATTATGCTATGAGCCTTCATTCAATTTCCTTCCACACTTCCCTCCTATTCCACTACCCAAGAATAAAAGAATAAGTAGAATTCTACCGCTCCATTTATTGCAAAGGGTTGCCTTCTATTAGCCTAAACCCACTTTCATGGAACATCTGTCTTATGGCAAGTTTTGTTTCTAGAGTTACATGACTCCAAATATTGGACAAAATATTTTTTCTAAAAAATCTGAACCACTTTATTCACTCTTACATATTGGATGTGTTTTATTATCTATAAATACAAAAATATGTGTATATATAAATCTATGATTATATGTAAATATATTACATATAGACTATATTATGTATTATATGTCATCTATATATACAGATTGATATAAGATTTTCATATCTTTCTAACATAGAAGGTAGAAGTATAGATTTGCAGAGAGGAGTCAGGCCATGAGGATACATATTTTCCACCTAAATATGGTGACACCATCCTAGACCCCAAAGTCAAGAGCTGATTCATTAAGACAAAATAAACTCATTTATTAGAAAAGAAGATGTGGTACATATATACAATGGAATACTATGCCTCCATCAGAAAGGATGAATATCCAACTTTTGTAGCAACATGAACTGGACTGGAAGAGATTATGCTGAGTGAAATAAGCCAAGAAGAGAAAGTCAAGTATCACATGGTTTCACTTACTTGCATGAGGGGTAACCTGGAGGACAGTGGGAGAAGGAAAGTAAATGGGAACTGGGGTAATCTAGGGGGGAAATGAAACAACAGAGACTTTGGACACAGAAACAAACTGAGGGACTTGGAGGGAGGGGGGTGGAGGGATGGGAGAGCCTGGTGGTGGGTACTGGGGACACCTAAAGCATGGAGCACTGGGTGTGGGGAATGGGGAATGAATCTTGGAACACTGGGAAAAAAAAATTTTAGTAACAATAAAAAAAAATAAAAATAAAAAATAAAAATAAAATAAAATAAAATAAAATAAAAAAACAAGAAAAGAACATTTAAAAAGTGTTAAGTAATACTGTCAAAATAAAGACTGGCTTTCCTTTTATGTACACTGCTTACCTAAGTGGAATACATGGGAGGAAAAGAGTTCCTTGACAAGTTAGAAGCACTGATTAAACACATGGCCGGCACAGCCTCACTGTAAAACTGTCCCCTCCGTCGCTTTGTCAGTTTCTGCTATGATGTTTGCCGAGTCCGTCTATTTGTAGCTTTCACTTGTTGGAGTTAATTTTCATATATAAACAGATAAAACTAATAGGAACAACAGAGTGTGATGCCTTATGACGCTTGTATAAGAATCTGCAGTATTTCCAGGATCTTTCCTGTCTACCAAAATGCAACCCTAAAATAGTAAAAGCCTATCGATTCAATATCCTATATGATCATATTCCAATCTAAGTCCATTGAAAATGCAAAGCCAGAATTCTTAATTACTAACTGTGCATTAAAATTGTCTACCATTGGGATAAATGTACTATATTACAATAAATGATACATTTATTGAGTGAAGAAATGTAATTGTTACTACATTTAAAAACTAAATCATACACGAGATTTATATGAAAGTGGATAGGTAATCTAAGCCTCGAGGTCTTGTACATAACTTGTTATGGCCCTTTTCATGCATCACATAGCTGATCTCATTAAATACCTCTCATCAGTCCAGCAGGGTTCTGATTTGGGCATTAAGGGTGTCCAGCATAATTATGGTCTTGTTAAGTTAGATAACTATTTAGCACTGCATGAGACTAATTCCATGAGTTTATTCATCAAGTTGGCTACACTGTCGGTGTCTGTGTTCAGTCTTTGGCCTCCAGTTTGTAGAAACCAAAACTTAGTTATTTTTCCATCACAAAATCGAAATACTTAAAAGAACATTCCCACTGTAACTTCCTCTCCTGAGCACAGAAATAAATTTTCTGAAGCTTTTGACTAGACTGAGATCAGAAACTGCAGTACAGCTCTAGCATTTAATCAGGATTTATTGCAGAATTAAATACTGAATTAAGCTGTGATTTATCTAAAATTTATAGAGAAAGTTATAGGAAGCTGGAAGACAAATGTAATGACCTCAGAGATGAGTTGTAATACACAGACTTAGTTTTAAGGATTATATGTGGTATTTCTTTGCTATATATTGTAAGAAAGAAGCAACTTATTAAAAAACAAAACAAAACATGTAGAAGAGGTTTTACCTATCCGCCCAATGAGGGATGTGTGTACCTCTGAGTCTACTCACTGTTTATTTTTAATTTCTAAATTGCTCCCCTCTGTCAGTGATGATTTCATCACATCCAAAGAAATTAATTATTTAGGGATCACTATAAAGAGAATTTGGGAGGGGACTGACATGTTTAAGAGGTCTCAACTGTTTATTAGGCATCTGAGGCTTTTCTAATAGAGCCTCTGCATGAACACGGACAATATTCCGCTGTCAAGTCACACCAATGCTTCTGAAAGAGAGAGCAGGAACTACACCACACAATGTTAGTCATCCCCCAGAAACTGATAAATAGCCTTCCGAAATGTACACTCTTAGAGATATATTGTCTACTCTCCGAATGCCTCCTAAAACTGGAACGACTCTTCTGACAGGTGAAAGGTATCAGAAGACCAGCTTCTCAGGCTCCACCCTGCAGTCCGCGCTGGAGGGAGCTGCTGGCCTCCTCTCCTATGCAACCTGTAATACACTCACACCAGGGTCCTGTTTCCAGGTACTCAGCAGCGGAAGGCGGCCTCAGGCAGGGCTGTTGTTTTTTGTTTTGTTTTGTTTTGTTTTTGTTGTTATTGTTTTATTTGTTTGTTTGTTTGTTTGTTTTGGTGTTGGGGCTGCTCCTTGCTAAGGTCTGTCTCTTGCTCGGCAATCTCAGTCATTCTCTATCTTTAAGCCCCTACAGTTGGGAGTACATTTCATCATCTCTTACAGTGAAAAAGACCATTTCTGTATTATTCTCAATGAGCAATCACTCCCTCATCTTTCTCCTCTCAAAGTGCATCATGCTTCAGCTTTCTTAAGGTGATGATTTTGTATCCATGGCACACATAAATACTGTCCTCCTAGGCCCTACTAACACAGTGTGCCCCAAACAGTGGGCACCTTGCCCGTTAGCTGTGCAGTGGAGCTGTCCCTTGGAAATTTTAGTGAGCACCTGTATTATATCCTGGAAATAGTTCTATGTCCTTAGCTACAAGATGGTGAAAATCCACAGCTTGCCATTTCTTGGTTTCGATAGCCTGATTCTGACACAGAGAGAGTCTTTTCTCCATGGTAACTGGGCCCAACTAGCCAGGAAGGAAAAAACGGAACTTTTTATGCCTTTAATGGCTTCACAAGGAAATAGGGGAAATACTGAGAAGCAAATATCAAGAAATATAGGAGAGAAATGTCAATGAAATAAAGGAAGAGATTAAAACCTCTTAATTTTAAAAAATTCCTAATACTTTGAACATGTGAAGAATTGTGTAAAATGGGCACTGGGTGTTATCTGTCAGTGATGAATCACTGAATTTTTCTCCTGAAACCAGTATTACAATATATGTTAAATAACTAGAATTTAAATACTTGAAACAAAAAACAAACACGAACAAAAAATTGTGTAACAATTTTTTTTTTGTCCCAGAGATAGGTTCTCCCTGATTTTAAAGGGATATCATGTAAGAGAAGAACACTGGTTCAGGTTCAATGATTATACACATCTTTCTTCTGAGTGTGAAAATACGTCCTTGGCAAACATAATTAGGGAACACTTCACATTTTGTGCAGAATGCTTGGCTTTGATTTTAAGTACTTCCTTTTTTTTCTAGCACTACAGAATGTTTCTAGTGTGTCTTATATATTTCTTGTCCCAGTGTTAGAGTCAGAAGTTTCTCCAAAGGGTCCTGGAGACTTTTATTGGAAAAGGTATTAGAAAGACAGATTGGGGCTCTAATTGTACACACTGATACCAGGGTGGTATTGCTTCCAGAAATTTCTATGTGTATACTCTCTCATGTGTACACACATAACTGTAAAGATCCCTGTGTGTAACCATTAGGATAAATAAGCTAAGTGTGACTTCATACTGATGTCTCCAACTGTGTTCTATTATCACATAGATCATTCTAGTTCCCTTCCCTTTTTACTTCTGACCTCCCACACCAAGAGTGAGAAACATGGCTCCATCCTTGTCAAATATTCACTTACCTGTTCAATTCCATTATACAGATATAATGATACCAGACCGGTTTGGCACAGTCCCATGGAGAAGGTGTATCAGTTAGGATAGAAGTTTCCATACAGGCTTGTGTGCTTTTAATCTTACAGACCACATTCATTTCCAAAGTTACATGGATCAACATCTTTTACACCGCTCCCCTCGGGGAGACTGTTTCATGTATTTGTAACACAGTGAGATTCTCTTGTCACAGTTGGTGTGCTTTCCTGGGATCCCCTGACCTCCTAAAGGATTTTTAAAATTTGCATACATTAAGGTTTGCTCTTCATTCCATAGAGTTCTACTGGTTTTGACAAATGCATGGTGCCACCCATCCATCATCACAGTATCACACAAAATAATTTCACCACCCTGAAAAATCCTCTGAGCATCACCCATTAAACTTTGTCTCCAGGCCTCTGGCCATCACAGCTCATCTAAATACATCTATTTGCCTTTTCTAGAATGTCATATAATTTGAATTATAGGGCAAGTAGCCTTTACAGATAGGGCTCTTTCACTTAGAAGCTATGATTTTATATTAACCTGTGTATCTAAGGTGAATATATATTTTTCCCATCTACACAGATGATATGTAGATTCTGTACTGAAATTGATACATGTCAGGTGGTCTGGAAGGAGTTACGGCTATAATTGGTATCTGGTGTTAATTCTACAAGTTGTTTCGAATCTGCAGGCTATCTCTAAGAACCTTTAGAGAAGGATGAAAGGAGAATAAGTGAAAGAAAGAGAGACAGGCAGACAGAGAGATTGATTTAACTTAAATATTAAAAGATGAGCTCTATGACCCAAATATTCCAACTCTAACCAGTGTGCATTGTTTTATTGTTCTGTTAGTGTATAAATGAAAATATTCCCAGGCCTCACAGTGTGTTCATATGCCTGTATCTTTAATTAAAAGACTACCAATGACCAGTGGCAGAACATTTATTTCTACTGTTTTGCCATCTAGAACTAAAATATATTAATGCTGTGTAGAGAGGGAAACGCAGGGAGTGGGTAGAAGGAGGCTGCCATCAGCCTGGCCTGAACTTTTCTCAAAAGTTCAATAAAAATGGGGTCTTCCCAGAAAGGGTGATCTGCATTATCTATCTGGCCATATATGATTCACAAACATGCATGGAGCCTCATCATTAGTATCACTACATAACAATCTTTAAAAGTTTGTTTGAAGATGGTAGCATTTTTCCTGCTGTTCCTGAAAATCACACAAAAGAAATGAAAAGAATGAGAAATTAAAAAATTAACTGTATTTTGATATAATGAAGAGAAATATAAAAATTACAAAGAAGGAAATAGGGGTTACAGTTACCCAAAATCACTGAAGACTGATTAGGAGTAGGATAAGTGGAACCAGAGAGAGAAAGCTGTGGTTTCAGATCACCCAAAAAGTTAAAAAGTACATTTCTTAAAGGTGAGGCAAGTACCCTAAAGGGTAAAACAAAGCCTTCCCTGCAGGAAGAGAATGCACAAATTGGCCACAGGACTTTCTAGAATGACTTTTGTTCTAAAAAGCAAATATGAGAAATTATCCAGAAAAGCCGTACTTTCAAGCAACCCTTCTGTCTCTGAATCAGTGAGGGAGAAAAGAAACTTTGCACTATTGAAATTCTGACAGGTCTCCTGATTTCACTGGCGAGACAGTGAAAAATAAAGTAACTCAAACAAAACTAAGTTTTAAAGAAAATCCTTTCTAGGCCAACACATGACCTGGATTGCTCCTACATATAAACCATGGGTCAACACTGGGGGAAAAATTACGCTCCATCACATTTGAGAAATTTAAAAATACATGTACCATCGTAAGATTGGTATAAAAATAATACAAGAAAACTGGACAGAAAAACCAAACCAACAAACAAAAAACCAGAATATATTGAGAAAAAGCAGTCATGGAATAGATAAAATCTTATATCAAATACTTCACCATAAATATTATTCAAAACTAACTGCATCCATATGAAAAGATTTTAAAAAGATCTATGAAGAAAAATGACAGAAGGGCTAATAAAGCCTAGAATGAAGTAGGAAAAAATATACTAGGTAAATAAAGAAGATGAAAAGAATACCAAAAAAACCCAAAAAGAATATTCCTTGAAAAACAGTAAGATACATCAGGAATATAATTAGGAAAGTGAATAAAAATAGGTAGAAATAAAATATAAAAAACAAAAAAATTATGAAAAATCTAACAAAGTTAAGCCTTTGACTCTTGATTTTGTCTCAGGTCATGGTCTCAGTGTCACAAGATGGAGCTCCCCACTGGGCTCTGCACTGAGCATGGGGATGGCGTGGTGATTATTCTATCCTTCTCCCTTTAGCCCTCTCCACCTCCGCTCATACACAGTCTCTCTCTCTCAGAAAGAAAAAAAGAAAGAAAACATTTATTCAACAAAACCTTTTACATCTCTGTAAGAACAGTAAGATTCTGTGGCCCTTCAGCTACCACCTGCTAAAGCCTGCCCTACAACAGCAAGACAAGTTTCACTGGGATGGGGGGGACAAGAAGATGGGGCCTTCTTTCCTATCAGCTCCCAGCCAAGGAGTCCTGTTGCTACCCAGAAAGAGAAGCTCACCATCTCTTCTCACCCTCCCACCCAGCTCTGTATTGTAAAGACTACATTCTAAGAAAGTGCAGCTGAGAGTCGGGATTTCTCTCGTCCATCAAGCCTCCATTCACAGGGGGAAGGCCCTACTCCAGATAAAGCAGACCAGGAAGACTGAGGACCAGATCACCCTCACCCCAGCTGGGTTACAGGACAAAGGGTCCAAGCTTGAAAGGACAGACAGAAAAGAACAGAGGCTAACCAGCGCACTCAATGCTTCGCTCATAAAGTGGGATGTTCATTCAAGACAAGCTCATGTGCTGCTGAGTCTCCAGTTCTAAAACACTGGGGAGAAAATTATACCTGGGGAGAACAGCAGGCCAGGAGAACAGAGAACTCCAAAGTTTCCCACAACAGCTTATTTAAGTTCCCAAGGGAAACTTAGCTGAGATTTTAAATGGCTATTGGATATGGTGTTCGTTTTTGGTTTTTTGTTTATTTCTTTTTTAGTATATTATTTTATTTTTTTTCAGTGTTCCAAGATTCATTGTTTATGCTCCACACCAAGTGCTCCACACAATACGTGCCCTCAGTACCCACCACCATGCTCTCCCATCCCCCCTGCAAGACCTTCAGTTTTATTTTTTTAAAAAATTCCTTAGAATATAGGGAAATTAAAGCGTAAGGGAACTTCCAAAAACAATGGAGATGAAGGGTTTGTTCTGCTAGGTAATAGAAATCTTTCAAGTATAGGCAAAGAGTACTAAGCATAAAAGAAGTTGTACAAAAACAAAAAAGAAGTTGTACTTATTCCACCTTTCTGCTCAATCATGTTAAATAACTTTCATTCTCAAGATCACCTCATGGTCCAAGAAAACTCTTGGAAGCTCCTGCCATCACGTCTACATCCCAATGAAAGGAATAAATCAAAAGGTAAAGGAGAGGCCCTGTGAGTCAGCTCCTTTAAGGTAACCACCACTGAAGGCTCATAATTATATTTTTCTGATAATTATTTAGTAATATGGCCATACTCTGCTGCCGAGGAGCAAGAAAAATAGTATCTATTTCACTGGGTACATGAAAACATTTTAATGAAATCCTCAAGTGAGTCAAAACACACAAATCTAAGAAAGATGAAAGCACAATCAAATAAGATACCCTTCTGTATGGCAAATTCCACTCTGAGTGAAGTCACAGACAAAGAACAAACTGAGAAAGTACATTTTGACCAATACCCCAGACAACGAATAAATTCAAGTACACAGAGAGACTGACTTCAAACATAATACAAAAGAGGCAAGTGATTCAATTTTTTAAATGAGTGAATTATATCAACAGTTGACAGAAAAATACAAAGAGTTGGCTTTTAAACATAAGGACATGCTTAAACTGACTTCAGAGAAAGTAGAAATTCAAATTTTGACTATAATGAAGTATCATCTTCCACTTATAAGATGGACCATAATAAAAAAAACCTGATTTTTAAAAAAATGGATTGTTAAAGCAGATATACAAATGGGCAACAGGTACATGAAAAGACATTCAACATCAGAAATTATCAGGGAAATGCAAATCAAAACCACAAAGAAGTATCAGTCAACATCTGTTAGAATGGCTGTCCTCAAAAAGACCAGGAATAACAAGTGCTCACGAGAATGTGGAGAAAAGGGACCCTTGTGCATTGTTGTGGCGTGTAAACTGGTGCAGCCACCGAGGAAAACAGTTTGGAGGTTTCTCAACAAATTAAAGATACAACTACCATATGCTCCAGCAATTCCACTTCTGGGACTGTATCCGAAGGAAGTAAGATCACTATCTTGAAAAGATATCTGCAGTCCCACGCTCACTGCAGCATTATTCATAACAGCTGAGACATGAAAACAACCAAGTGTCCAGGAGTAAATGGATAAGCAAATGGAATCATATCTACAACGGAGAATTATTCAGCCATAAAAGGGAAGGAAATCCTGCCATTTGTGACAACATGGGTGGACTTAGAAGACATTATGCTAAGTGAAATGAGGCAGAAAAGACAAAGTCTGTGCGATCACACTTATGTGTGGAATCATTACAACAAACAACCTGTAAGTACAGAGAACATTATGGCGGTTGCGGGGCAGGACAAAGAATGAGGAAAGGGGGTCGAAGGCACAAACTTCCAGTTCGAAGACAATAAATCCTGGGGATATACTGTACAGCAATGTAGCTCTCACCAAGAAATGTTGTACTATATACTCGAAAGTTGTGCAAAGAGTAGATCTTAAGAGATCTTAACGTAAGATAACAAAATTTTTGCTCATGTGCTGTGATGGACTTTAACTAAACTAATTGTGGTGATCACTGCAGACCTTCAGGCTCACACGGGACTGCACCATCGGCTCTCCTGGGTCTCTGGCCTGCTGGCTGCTCATCTCGGGACTTCTCAGCCTCCAGAACCATGCTGGCCAATTCCTTACAATAAATCACATCCATATCTACCTACATACATATGAATTGGTTCTGTTTCTCGGGAGGATCCTAACGCAATTTCCTTTTGAAAAATAAAATGATTTTAAACTACCAAGCCCATTTTAATTAGACTAGTGGACTTTATTCTATAGAATATTAACATGATACTAACAATTCCAGTAGATCCTTGAAGAAAGTATGTTTCAGAGGCTGAATTCTTCTGATGGTAATCATAAATTTTATATTGCTTTTTTTTGCCTCATGAAAAAAATGCAAAGTTAGCCAATTGTGACTCAAGGCAAGTTATACTGAAATCTGTTGTAATTAGTACAATACAGAATGCTACAGAATTCGTATACATGTCTACCAAAGCGTTATGTCCTGTTGTTATTCTATACTTTCCTTAAAAAAATTAAACAAGTAGGGACACCTGGGTGGCTCAGTCGTTAAGTCTGCCTTCAGCTCATGTCGTGATCCTGGAGTCCTGGGATCAAGCCCACGTCGGCCTCCCTGCTCCACGATGGGAAGCCTGTGTCTTCCTCTCTCACTCCCCCTGCTGTGTTCCCTCTCTCACTGTGTTTCTCTCTGTCAAATAAATAAATAAAATCTTTAAAAAAATAATTAAATAAAAATCATGAAATAGTAAATGAAGAGTCATTTACCCACTGAGCATGCTGCTAACAGAGTAGTGGAAATACTAACTAGACCGTGGCACTGCCCATAATTTTTTACTCGTGAAGGCTTTAAAATGGATTACAGTTTTTTTTCCTTCTCTTCCTATCACAATGTGTGCCTACCCCTGAAAACACCAAAGGTAGAACTCGGATTTGCAAAAGCTGAGTAAGATCAGAGCACTGTTTAAAATGGGGAGGACAGGGGTCCCTGGGTGGCTCAGTCAGTTAAGTGTCTGCCTTTAGCTCAGGTCAGGATCCCAGAATCCAGGGACTGAGCCCAGCGTGGGGCCCCTGGTTGAGTGGGAAATCTGCTTCTCCCTCTCCCTCTGTTGCTCTCTCTGCTTGTGCTCTCTCTCTCTTAAATAAATAAATAGATTTTAGAAAATTGAAAAATAAAATGGTTAGGATAAAGAAAAAGCGGGACTTTCTGAAAAATTCTTTTTGCCAGATTTTATCTCCCAGTATTCTGAAAGTCTTTCATCGAAAGTCAATTAATTAGAATCTGAAAAAGAAAAAGGAGTCAACTCAATCCAGGAAAGTGTTCTAACAATATAGTTTTATTTTCTTTACTACAGAAGAGATTATCTAATTCCTTAATCACTTATCCTTTATTAATGGACAAAATATGGAACTAGGGATTGGCGAATTTTGATAGGTAGAAAGAAGTTGAGGATTAGCAGTGGGTATAAACACACCTGTGAAATTTTCACTCCAATCTATCTTAAATGACGGAAGAGTATTTCTTGAGATTACATTCTCCACATGGGCTTTCCTGGAAAGCAGCTTTCTATGAGCGATGCTGGGATTCCAGCTCCTTCCATATAAGCTTCCTCTGTTTTCAAGATGTAGCTTCCAGTATTGCCACAGGAGAAGGGAAGACTACAGAGGATCATATGTAAGAGCTCGCTCAGGAAGTGAAGTAAGTTCACTTGTTCACACTCAGTTGGCTGGAACTTATTCATCCGGGCTCATGTAAGTGCAAGGGAGGCTGGGATATGTCATCTAGAGGGAATACGCTGACTGTCGGTTCCAGTCAGAGGCTAGCACTGAGACACCACAATCGGAATTGGTGGCCCTAAAGCAGAGAAGTGTAATGCTTTGGGTGCCAGTGAGAGTTAGATAAGGAGAGACCTATGAGGTAAAAACTGAAATAAAGAAGCAAGACTTCAAAAGTTGACCACAGGAAAATCTCTTTACGAAGACCTATTTTTAGAAAGCCTTTGTGAAATTACAAAGAAAAATGTACAAAACATTTCTGTTCCCAGCATGGCTCACATATCAAGGCATGATTTATCACAGACTCTACATGCAAACATGGGCTCGAAGATCTTCCTAAAAGGTGCTTTTATATTTTCATTTAACTTTAGAAATTGCTGTTATTTGAAGTTAGGTAGGTGAGTTACATGATAGGTTGATGAAAGCATTGTTATTAGACAACTCTTGTGGAAGATAATTTCAGAATTTTCCATAAGAAAAATCAGACGGAGTTTCGAAGAAAGGAGTTCACCTTCAGAGAAACTAGGAATGTTCTAGAAGAAAGGGTTAAGGTAAGTTTTACTGAAGGAAAAGATACCCCAAAAAACTTGAATTAAAAAATGAAAGGGGCAATATCTTCTCTCTGATTTTGGTATGGTGTGTTTTTTAAAAATCCATTGTTTGCTGGAAAGAAATCTTCAATGCTGCAGAAAAACATTTTTAACATATGGGAAGTTTTCTTCCAGTGAACTTTTATTTTCTCAAAGGTATGAATAACCTTTCTCTCTACTCAAAGATCTAAATTAGTTGTATTTTTTAAAAATATTATTACCATAAATATTCCAAAGAATATTCTTATTCTCACGGTGATAAACTTTGATTAGAGAGGGAAAATCAGGAGAAAAAAATGAAGAGCATCTAATAATAATAATTAACAACTTAACAATGTGAAAAAGGGCAATATTTTTTGACACAGAGGAGGATGCTTCATAATTAAAAGTCCAACCACTGAGCTGACAAAGATTAAATTTTTATGCAATCACTTCTTTCCTTTTACTTATTATAAATCCTGAATACTAATGAGGAGACTCAATTCTTTATGAAACACCATGGGATATAAGTTTAGCTTACTAATTAGATCTAAATTTTGGATAGTCTTTGCAACTTGTAAGGACAAAATTTATTATATTTTCACTTAAAAAACAGTCAGACTAAATGGAGATATAACTTGTCAAGATTCTATTACAAAGTGACTGATCCTATTAGAATGGGTTTGTGAAATAGCCAGGCATTTATAAAGCCAAATATAGATGAATTTATTTCAGAACTGGGACAGAGGCAATACCAGGCCAGTGGGCAAGTCCACTCTGCTCAAGGCACATACCTGCCTGACATGCAACAGAAATCTACATCCCTGAATGCTGCACACTTCACCTGCTTCACTGGTGGCCCTAAAGCCACTAGTAAGTCTGAAAATATTTGAGGGAGAGACAGAAAGGGAGCATCACCTTCTTCCCACTCCCCCTTGGTGCAAAAGCAGACGTGTGGAATGAGACTTTGTGGAAGTTCTGGCTGAGATGATTTACAAGGAGCTTTATTCCAAGGGCTGAATGAGTGTCTAAAGCCCAACTTGGGGAGTGCCAAGGTAAGGAACACAAAGCAGTGGCATCCAGTGATGTGTGATATCTTTAAGAAAACTCAGTGTTACCCCTTCTCTGTGTTCCTCAATCTCTGTTACAAGATGCCAAGAAGGAAATGAAAAAGGACTTAACTTCTCTCTGTAATATCAAGAAGAGAAGGAGATGGTAAAATAGAAAAGCTTTCACTAAGTGCTTCAGCCAACACCTGGGAACTTGCCTATTTCTACAGCTGCAGCCTGTCCTCACAAAGTCATCTTCTACTGCTGCTCTAAGAGGCTACCTATCAAGGTGTTCCAGCAAGTGAATCTGAGCTACAGAAAGTCACAAGACAAAGACCAGTCCACTGCTAGATAATCAGGAGTTTAGAGAGTTAATAAAATCAATCAGAACACAAAGTAGAGCTTTTGGGCTATCCAGATGGGAGATGCATTTAAGAAAATTCAAGTGTGTAATTATCACACGGGAAAAAAAAAAAAAAAAAAAAAAAAAAACGCTGAGAAGAACATAGATTCCCAAATGATTCAAAAGAATTAAAGAAGAGGGGTGCCTGGGTGGTTCAGTTGGTTAAGCGACTGCCTTTGTCTTAGGTCATGATCTTGGAGTTCCAGGATCGAGTCCTGCAACAGGCTTCTTGCTCAGCAGAGAGTCCGCTTCTCCCTGTGACCCTCCGTGCTGCGTGTGCTCTCTCCTTCTCATTCTCTCTCTCTCTCTCAAATGAATAATAATAATTATAATAAACTTGATAAAAATTAAAGAATAGTAGAATAGCTTGCTGGACAACCTTAGATTGTCAAGTACAAAAAAAAAAACCCCACTTTATAGCAAACAGAAAAATCTTGATATAGTAAACAAGAGGGAAAAGATAAACAGTTGAGAGGATGAAACCAGGAGGCCTGGCATGTATGTACATGTAGTAGTAAGAGACATGAAATCTAGTGATTCAGTTAGTTAAGCATCTGCCTTTGGTTCAGGTCATGATCTCAGCAGCCTGGGATGGAGCCCTGCACGGGCTCTCTGCTCGGTGGGGAGTTTGCTGCTACTCCCTCACCCCTGTGCTCCCACTCTCTCTTACTCTTTCTCAAAAATAAATTTAAAAAGATCTTTAAAAAAAAAAGAACAAAGACATGAAAGCTGGAGGAGAGTCAATACTGCATGAAAAAGTTTGAGAAACTTTAAAATTAAGAAAAAATTAAAAGCAATATAGCAAACTCACAATAAAAAGAGATAAAGCATACTAATCAATATCCTGAAAGTGAAGCATCTAAAGTCTTCAATTAAAACACAGAGATTATCAGATTATGTTTAAAAGAAACATCTAAAATAGACATACAGATAATGCAAATAGAAAGAAAGGAAACCTCAAACAAGGGAGAATTTAAGGTTTGTGAGGATGAAACCAAAGATTAATTAATAAGAAAATTCATAATTTATGAAAAAAAGGCAACAGATTCATAAAATTGCATGCCAGAGAGAGCAGCAGGTAAATATGTAAAGCAAAAGCTATCAAAAATGCAAAAAATGATAAAAGCTTTTGATTAAAATTAGAGTAGAAAGCATAAATATCCCTCTTCCTGTCTTGGATGTATCTGGAAGGCAAAAATCAACAAGGGTCATTACGATCTGAATGTTTGTGTCCCCCCTCAAATTCTTACTTTGAAATCCTAATGTCCATTATGATTGTATTAGGAGGTAAGGGTTTGGGGAGAGACCAGTTCACCAGGGCAAAACCTCATAAATGAGATTAATGCCCTTACAAAAGAGTCTAAGAGAGCTCCTTCACCCCTCCACCTTAGAAGGACACAGGGAGAAACTGACAATAGGCAACCAGAAAGGGGATGGTCAGTTGACCTCCTGGGAACCCTGATGTCCAGTTTCCAGCCTCCACAAGTGCAAGAAATAAATTTCTATTGTTTATAAGCTACCTGGTCTATGGTATTTTGGTATAGACTAAGAAAAGGGTATGTAAGAATTGAACTAAAAAATCCAATAACCT